>NIPQ01089394.1:0-16496 GCA_002806875.1 Lepidotrigona ventralis hoosana | reverse complement strand
GTTGCGAGAGGAAAAGGGGAAAATGGAGGAGCGAGATGGAACGAAACGGGATGGGGAGGGGGAGGGGGGTTGGAGGTAGGAGCGTTTCCCGGAAGGGGAAGAAAGAGGATGGGGGAGAGGGGGGGTGAGGGGACACGATCGAGAATTCTCCTCCGGTCGGAGGAGCGGGTGAGAGTGGCGCTTGCGCGAATCAGTAGCAACGCACTGGGGTACGTAATGCCATCGGCGAGCCAGTCTGACGCCAGGCACCGCGACGCTATGACGTCACTGGTCCGCGTTTTTCCACCGAACGTTCCACGACAACGGTGAAGAGAATTCATGAATGAAAACGGCCGCAAACGATCCTCGGCGGCGTTGCATCCTCTCGTCCGCGGAATCGCCAGGCAACTCCGTCTGCTCGCCGATCAACCAGAGGCCCGATCGATCTCTCGATTCGTTTCATCGCACAGACGTGCCAGAGATATACGCGAAATGGAACGGGCCCAGTGCTGCGACCAGTTCTAAATCTCCGCAACGCCTCTCCTCTCTCTCTCTCTCTCTCTTCTCTCTGCGTTTCTTTCACAGAGCCGATTCTCTCGTCTCTTCTCGTTTCTTCTGTCCAAGAAGCCGCTTGTCCCGAGAAATGAGAAACACGCTCACGCGTGAAGAACTTGTTCCTCCTCTTACGCTGTCTCTTCTGAAACGGTCCTCTGAACGAGCCTAACGAAATTCATAGTCGACGATAATCGAATTGAATTACACGTGTCAAAAATCGGTGGCTTTCTCCGTTTCCATCTCACCCTTATTCGTGCTTTCGTGCTCTCGTTTGGCCACGGAATGTTAGCCACCGGACAAAACAGTGTGTTTAATCGCGACAGGATCGACACGGAATTTCTCTTTCAGTGAAAGACTCGAATCGTTTCTGACCAGCGTGATCTTTCCATTCGTCGATTTACGTCAGCGAATTGCCCGTTGTTTCGAAAATTGATTTCGCCGTCGGAACGTTACGCTCCCGCAACGCGGGACCATTTCGCTTTTGTACGTGGGCCGATTTGCGCGCGGATTTCTCCACTCCACCAATTCCTACGCGACTACCGACTTATCCGGGAATTAATCTGTTGCCTCGATAATCTGAAATCGGCAGTCTCGATAAACAGCGAGATTTTCTTTCACTTCACTAAAATATGGTCAAAATATTAGTGACATTGACGCGTGCATTGTATGTACAGAGTTTGATCGATTCTTCGATTTTTTGCGTGTGCCCAGCTTGCGATTTCTAACTTTTGTAATATGCGTGCTGGGGGGAGGGAGGGGGGGGGGGGAGNATTGTATGTACAGAGTTTGATCGATTCTTCGATTTTTTGCGTGTGCCCAGCTTGCGATTTCTAACTTTTGTAATATGCGTGCTGGGGGGAGGGAGGGGGGGGGGAAGCGCATTGCAAGCTTCTGCAAACGGAGCCAAGTGATTCGAAGAGTCCTTATTGGACTCCTCCACTTATTGAACATCTCGCGATCACCGAAAAATCGTCACTCGACGATTTAAAAAAAAAAAAAAGAAAAACTACGTTTCCACTTTCCATGCGAATGTCCAGCTTGGTGGTTGGAATGAAATCTGCACGAGGACGTATCTGGACCGATGCGAATTGTCTGACGTATCCTTGTCGAAAGTGTATCGATATATAACGCAACGAGTACAACTCGAGAGCAATTATTCTGAAAGAGGCGAATGCAGTAGCGAGCAATTGGAATCGTTTTCATCCAACTACGTTTCCCGATTAGATCCCGGGGCCTTGATCGAAGTTTTTCAATCTGCCCGATCAACCTTTCCTCGAACGAGAAGAGAGAAACAACTCGGCAAACCTAACCTAAAATCTCTTATCAGGTTGACGCCGATCGCGTTGAAAGAAATCGGCGGGGACGTACTTTCTATATAACTTGCTATATAAATAACAATCCAAAAAATGGTTTCGCTTTTCTGAATTTCAAGAAAATTTCGATTCCAGAACTTCGGCCTTCAACGCGGTCGTGTGAATTTCGTTTAACGATGTGTTCTCTGGCTAGTCTTTCGGTCAAAGTGCTCGTAAACTGCCAAACTGTCCGTCGAAACGTCTTAACCTCTTAGCTGTGGTGCCGCTTTTAAAAGTGTGTATCTACAGGGTGGGCCAAAAGTTTCTTCCCACCTATTCTCCTCGAGTAAAACTGATTTTATTAATTTCCAAGTTGAATTTAAGTTCGAACATGATTCCTTCGTTGATAATCTATACTTTAATCTGCAATATTATATTTTAGCAAGAAATAATTTTTGGCCCACTCTACACACACTGTATCGCGATGACGCTTATACTCGTCAAACACAGAGTACGTGCAGCTGAATTAAATAACACGTCTTTTTTTTTTTTGAAAAATCGGTAATTTTATGGTGTTCAACTTAATTGATATTAATGAATGTTAATAGCAGGGGAATATTTAGAAATAATGTAAAGAGTCTCTCAAAACATTCTGATACGTATAAGACCACGGAGAATTTAATTCAACAAGTAACAAATTGTAATAACTTTCCTGGCACGATGAGAATTGCCGTTTCTTCTTCGCGACGAGTATATTCTCGTCATTCATAGCCAAGAGGTTAAGAAGATCCGGGGAAGAAATCCATCGCGTCGAGCGAGCAGATTCTTCGAAGGAGTCTCTGGCGATTCGTTGAACGAAACCGTTGCCGAAAATCCAACAACTTTTGCAGGCGCCAATCGGCGATGGAGTGACGCGCGACTCGTTTCGCCGGATCCGGTGCGAGCTCACGAATCCACACGCAACGTGACCTCGAGATAAGGGGACTTCCGTGGCACACTATTGCCTTAGGCTGTATCTGAATCGATCAACTGAAGGTACGAAGCGACAAAGTTGCCATCCGAGTAATAAAGCGGGTGGAAACTCGGTAGAACTTCGAGGCAAGGTCAATCGTTCCGCTCGCTGCCTTCTTCTCAATTTTCCATCGGCAACTCGCGGGATAGAAGTTGGATAGAAATCTCTCGCCCGGGGAAGCAACTCGAATTGATCGGTTGGCGATCAGGCGAAAGATGCAAAGCGGACGGCGAGGCGTGTTTCAATTCGCCGCTTGAGAAACACAGCGAGACCAGTGACGAGCGCTGCAGCGGGGTGAAAAAATCGTCGATCGTCGCGGAGACAGAGGAGACTCCCGGAGAAAACATGGGCAAGAAGAACAGCAAGTTGAAGCAGGATACCATCGATCGACTCACCAGCGATACGTACTGTGAGTATCCAATGTCAGCTTTCGCTTTTTCTTTTCTTTTTTTTTTTTTTTTTTTTTTTTGTTTTGGAAANGAAAGAGACCTGATCGTTAGATCCGAACGTTTCTCAACCTCGCGTCGCTCGTGTCAAGCACGTTGTCGACAGCCGTACGCCTCCCTCACCGACTTCTTTTGCTCGTCTTTTTAACGCACCCGTCGCCGCAGGCACGGCGATAAAAATTTCGGGAGGAGAATTCATTTTCACACCAAAGCCCATGAAACGCGTTGAGTTAATCGAAAAATAATTGCATCTTTTACCAATAGATCGATACGTGTGTAGCTAACTTCATTTCAAACCGCAGATTAATTGCGCAGCTGATTGTTCTAGAAAAAGAAAAGGCTTGACAATTCTTCGTTTGATTTCGATCTCGAAATGGAAAATCAAGGTTCACTTTGTTTCTGACGATTTTGTCTGAAATTTATACGACATTTCATCATACTAAAGTCCATGAAAAATATTGGATTAGGTTTAGGTTAGGTGGTCGAAAAGTAATTGCACCTTTCACCAATAGATGGACACGTATGTAGCTAACTTCATTTCAAACCGCAAATTCACTTGCGCGATCTCGTTGACGATTTCAAAACGGAAAATCAGCGAGGAAGGTTTTCGTCATATTTTCGAATAGAAACGTTGTGCAAGCTCATAAAAAAATTGCCTGATATTGAAGAAGATTAGGACAGTGTTCAATTCGCTATTGATGAGAATATCAAATCACTCTTAGAACTTTTATTTGTCTGTTTGAAAACATGAGAACTTTTGAACACTTTTTGAATTGTGAAATTGCCTGAAATGGCAGAAAGTCAATCAGAACAAAATGCTCGACATAATGCTCTGTTTTTTTTTTACGAAAGCAGTGTTGAACGAAGAAATTAAAGCAACTTTATTATATTATTACAAGGAACTTCGAAAGATTCGATACTAAGAAAAAGTTAAAATAAATAATAACAAAAATAACATTTTAAAATATATATTTAATAATTTTCTTTCCTAAACATGAGGAATATCTTATTAAAAAATTTCTCCCCTGGAAAAGTAAAGAAAAGAAGTAAAATAGATACTTGGGATGGAACACATTCCTTTTAAAATATTGCAATAAACGTCCCCTTTTTGCGGCGTCAAATATATTTAGGGAAAGCTAAAGTTCCTATTATACAAACTAAAATGGAAAATGGAAAAATTCTGTTATTTTTTTTTTTAATGAAAAAAACTTTCGTTAGAATGTGTACAGAATTTTCAATATCTGCCTGCCTGACAATATGTGATTAATGTATTTCAAACGGACGTTAGAATTGAAATCGCAAATGACGCGAAAGTGCACGTCACCTGTCGACTGCTGACCACCGTTTCACAAATGATCGCACAATCGCGGTGCCAATGGTCTTTAGTGTTAATAAAGTTTTCGTCTTTCACGAGAAAATCGCAGTCTGTGTGAGAAAACGCAGTTATTTTGTTTGACTTAACTTAACCTAATGATACGTGAGTAGTTGTGGATATTTTTTTGACATAACCTAGCTTTTTTTTTACGTGGAGGAAATCTTCGATAAGACACCTGAGTCTTTTAAGGGAAGACCCAGATACTGTCGGATTTTTACCTAATCTAAACCTCCACGATGGCTGTCCTTCACACGTTGGGAGAGCTCTAGGACCTTTTTATATACACAGAGCTTTCCTTGTGCTGTTTGTCCTAAAGGACAATATTTTTTTTTTCCGCTCGAATAAGAGTTCGAACCCTGGACCCTCAGATTAAGAGTCTGATGCTCTACCGACTGAGCTAACCTAGCCTAATCTAACATAACCTAATGACACGCGTGGGATATTAATTAGTCGAAGCGAGAAGTACATTTCAAGTTTACGAGAAGCATACGTCATCTTATCTACAGCCATTTCGTTTCTCGTTAGTTCGATTCCTAACCTCCAAGTTAGGTTACACTCAGCCTCTTTCGTTCGATCCTCTGCAAGTACAAATTTAAACTCGACGATTATCGGGGACACGAAAACGTCGCGGTCACAGGAAAGAGACCCACGGATCGGTGGAGGACATCGTCGAGGAATCTCGATAAAAGGACGACCAAAGAGTGTTCCGCTATCGACCATCATCGATACGTTGGAATAGATATGCAAATAGTCCCCGACGATGCAATCCGTTAATAAAGAAAATCCTTGATCGATGGATAGATCGTGGCTCGCTCTGTTGGAATTACCAAGACCGGAGGCTCGCTGTCGCGTTCTGTCTAATCCGAGATTACAGATCGTTCCGACTCACCGAATCGTATTTCGAAGCGGGCGACCATGCATACGATTAAATTCTCCTTCGACTTGGTATTTCGTGTCGTCGATGACATCCTTCCATCCCCCGATTCCATCCCACGAACGTTTTCCATTCGTTCCGAGGCTTCTTTGAAAAAAAAAAAAAATGAAATGATTCTCAAGCTTTTGACGAATCTCTGACGCGATTCAATCGATTCACGATTCAACGCCAGAACTACCGATGATTGAAGCATAAAATTTTCCCATCAGAACGGAGGAAAGTAACACATTTTACGAAGGATCATTTGAATCTCTAAAAATACGTTGCTTACTACATCTACAAAATTTCTAGGAGAAATTGTAAGTCGGTCTCGTTTCACTATTTTGGTAGTATTAATAGGAAAAAGAGATAAATTCCTCGTGTATGCTATGCATAATCGTGAGAATCTAAAACTTACCTTTACCTATTTCTCAAATGACCGGCTATGAAATAAAGGTTTAGGTTAGGTTATAAAATAAAGGTTTAGGTTAGGTTATAAAATAAAGGTTTAGGTTAGGTTATAAAATAAAGGTTTAGGTTAGGTTATAAAATAAAGGTTTAGGTTAGGTTAGGTTTCCTTCTACGAAAATAATACAAGCAATTGTTAATTTAATAGTGCAAGAATAACTTTTAGATGTGAGAGGAAATTATATATTTTCATTCTTCTTGTTAACAATGAACACAGAGTTCATGAAATCAAATTTTTAAACCGGTCATTTGACCGGACGTTGGTACGTTTAGTGTCAAGTACGTTTTTTCTAAATGTATGATAAATCTATGATCCCGATTTAAACAAGAAATGTTCGAACTGAGGAAACTGCGTTTTCCTGAAATTCCATTCGGAGCTTAACGATGTTGTTCGTCCAGAAAGCTGTCGCGTGTTCGATTAAACTTTGTCTCCTTTCGTTCGAGCGCCGTTAGAAGCGTGGGCTCGTTTCGAACAGATGCGAAAATCTATTCGCATTGCAATCGACTGATCAATCAAACAGCAAAAACGAACGTGCAAAACTGAACTGAATCAACTAGGGGACGAAAGAAAGACAGGGCCCTTCTGGTTCTGGACGAACGACGATGCTTCACACGCTCGTACATACGTGCGTAAATATATTTCGAACAGGAAATACTAGGTTGATCAAAAAATAACTGTTTTTTTTTTTTTATATGCAAATGAAAGGAAAATTTTTTACGAAAAATAAAAAAAGTTTTATCAGACAATATACAATACTGTTATCTATTATCCGATTATCTTTTGCCATTTTTCAACTAAAAATTTCGAGCTCGAAAAAATTTTCATCTATTTTGACAAAAACTAGGACGATTCGCTTTCCAAGAATGTCCTTCGATATCCTCGATGAAATTTAGCCCAATTTTAACCAATTCCGACCCTATCATACCCTCTTCGATATTACATAATTCTATGTGAGCTTGCACAGCGTTTCTTTTTCCAAAATATGAAAATCTATAAACTATATCCTTTCTGATTTTCCATTTTGAAATCGTTCAACGAGATCGCGCGTTTTCTTTTTCTAAAACAAGTTTGAACAATCAGGTATCAGATCGCGCAAATGAATCTGCGGTTAAGTTTAGGTTAGGTTTAGGTTTAGGTTAGGTTTGAAATGAAGTTAGCTACATACGTGTCCATCTATTGGTAAAAGATGCAATTACTTTTCGACTAACCCAATATTTTTCATGGACTTTAGTATGATGAAATGTCATATAAATTTCGGACAAAATCGTCAAAAACAAAGTGAACCTTGATTTTCCATTTAGAGATCAAAGTCAGACGAATAATTGTTAATGAAATCACGCATTTTCTTTTTCTAAAACAAGCTTGAACAATCAGCTGCACGATGAATCTGCGGTTTGAAATGAAGTTAGCTACATACATGTCCATCCACTAAAAAAAAAAAAAAAAAAAAAAAAAAAACNTATAATCATACATTATTACAGTACATGCTTATTTAAAATTGAAATTAAATTAAATACAAAAGACATTCAACTTTAAATTGATATTGAATACCATACATACAATATTATTCAATACAATGAACAAATATAAAACATACTTTATGTAATAAAAATTCTGTGTATGTATATATATCATGTATATAACTCTGCATATATACAAACTATATAATATATTAATATTAAAAATATTAAAAACAAGACTTTTCAGAATATTAAAAATAAGACTTTTGAGCGGGAGTATATGTACGTTGGGTAGTTGGATTACATGGAGAGCTAGCGTTAGATACGTTCGTTAGATCCGCGGCTTTCACTATCCGACACTTCGCGTTTTTATCGGCTTGTCCGTCCGTTCGTAGAATAAAACAAAAAAAAAAAAAGTTGTAATCGGAAGGAGAAGCGCACGAGTTGCGCTCGGCTCGAGTAAGAACTGATTCGATAACTTTTGACGACGACCGTTTGTTTAGGCACAAAGGATTCCTGAAAGACTGCCCGGACGGCTTGCTGACGGAACAGGTATGACCTCGTTTTCAGCTGGCACGTTAATTAAACGAAAATCAATAGAGACGCCAAGAAAAGTGGCGGCTCGAAGATAAGAGTGCCTGTTGCGTGATTTCAGGGCTTCATAAAGATCTACAAGCAGTTCTTCCCTCAAGGCGATCCGTCGAAATTTGCCTCGCTGGTCTTCAGAGTGTTCGACGAAAACAGCGTGAGTAAACCGGACACGGCACGGCCATTGTTTGGATATTCAAAGTCGAACGTGCGCGCGAATGTCGATAAAAATGTCGAGACCAAAGTCGAGATTGCTCGACTTTGTACAATTACTCGATTTCTATAATTTCGTTTATCCGCAACGGAGTGTCCTCCAATTTCGTATCTATACTACTGTATTACGATCTCAACGATTTCGCTTCCTTCAAAAAGACGAGAAGTCTGCTCGAGAAGATAAAAATAGCCGATCAGATCTGAAAAGCGTGCAATTATCTCGACGGTTCTATCGTTATTTATATCTATATACTCGATCTGTCGAACGACCGAGAATTCCGCCCGGTTGACGAGCAAGCTGCACGAACGATTGTTTTTTGCAGGACGGTACGATAGAGTTCGAAGAGTTCATAAGGGCGCTCTCGGTGACGTCGCGCGGCAACTTGGACGAGAAACTCCACTGTAAGTAAACTGCTCGCCGCTTTGGCCAAGTTGACCAATACAAGACTTCGAATTAACGCTAGAACCACCAGATGTTTGAAGCATACAATTTCCATCAGGGACACCGAAGTAGCAAAAGCGCTGCGATACAATAGATTCAAACATTCGAGCTTTTATTTCTATACTTCGCGAAAGATCATTTAAATTAATAAATTTAAATTAATAAATTTAAATTAGTAAATTAATAAATTTAAATTAATAAATTAATAAATTTAAATTAATAAATTTAAATCTTTAAAAATTCACTGTTTCGTATCTATGAATTTTGGCCAGTTTTGGTTAATTTACATTTTGATTGACAGTTAACAGTTAGTTTTATCATTTGATTATTTAGATTCACACTGATGCTACAACTATGATAAATCTAATATGCATCCAGAATCATAAAGTCGCTGTTAGCACGCACGCGTCCGCAGCGTTAAATGATTAAGAAACTTTTTCGTCATTTTTTAAGAGAACTATTAGGCTCCTTAAAAAAATTTTACCTTGAAATTCAAGCTCAAGATCAATTTTTCGGCAGGTTCTTTACATGTATTTTCGTCAAATCGGAAGTGTAGAATTCATCTGTAATAGCCACGGACAAACTTTTCTTTCCACTCTGTACAGGGTTCTAACAGCAACTTTATGGTTCCTGGCGTGTGAATGTAACATTTATATTTCGAACAATGTTAACAGTTAGTTTTATTATTTAACTATTTAGACTCACATTGATGTTACAACTATTATAAAATCAAATGTTAGTGAAATGTTAATCCAGAACTATAAAGTCGCTGTTAGCACTCACGCGTCTACAATGTTAAATGATTAAGAAACTTCTTCGCCATTTTTCAGGTTTCTTAGAAAAGTCTTACCTTCGTGATGAGTAGAAATTTTGGCCTTGAAATTCAAGCTCAAGGTCAATTTTTCAGCAGGTTCTTTACATGTATTTCCATCAAGTCGAAGATGCAGATATTCGTCCACGAATAAACTTTCCTTTCCACCCTGTACAGCCTGTGTTTCTCACTTTCAGGGGCGTTTCGGCTCTACGACGTGGATAACGATGGCTTCATCACGAGAGAGGAGATGTATAATATCGTCGATGCGATGTACGAGATGGTGGTAAGTAACATGGTTTTGATGCAACGCGACACGACCCTGTCGAAACCTGTTGTAAATCTTGCTTCATTCCGCACGCATGCGATGCTAATTCGAGATTCACTGCCACTTTCTTTGGCCTTGATATTCGTTATTACAACCATTCATTCAACTGTACGAAAGAAGAGTAGAAAAAAATTGATAATATAGGATAATCGATCCACAGTATAATATTGGTTATCAAATGTCAATTTTCAGCTCTTTTCTAGTAGTATTGTATCTTTATCACAAGCCATAATGACTGTTCTTCTTGTTCGTTTCTACTTGAAAAATGAGGCAAGTTACGTATAACGTGTACAATTGAACAGTCTCAAAACTTATCTCATCCAATGAACTGTAATTGACATTTTGCCAAAAAGTAATAACTTCTTCGGAATGCAGGGTGTTAATATAGTGTTCACAGGTTAAGAAGTTCACATTTCTATAATGAGATATTATCGTACCATTATAAAAAGAAAAAGAATAAGTGAGTTATCACTCCCAGACTATCGGGTTAGATGGCCTAGTTTTTAAGGAGGGAGTTGACCCATCTTGAAATTGTGCATAACAGTTAGTAAACATTTGTTTAGAGAATCATGCCAATGGAATATAAAAGAAAATCAAACAACAGAGAATTGTGGATGAAAGATTGTCGGATGTCGTAGAGACAGTTCAAAGTGGTAAATGATTATTATTAGTAATGATTATTCCAACCAAATTTTAGGACTACTTTCACTGCTAGGTATGGAGAATTCATATCCAAGAATTGCAAAAGTACGGAGATAAATCGTAAGTTTAATATATAATTATCTAAATATGTTTTCAAAACGCCATCTAGATCTCAATGTCGAAGAATCAGAAGGTGTTTCATTGTCTCATTGCCAGAGTATGAACAGCGTAAAAATTGGCTCATACTTTCAACTGTTAGAGCAAAGAAAATTTTTTAAACAAACCAAGAAATATATTTAATGTGAATGATAAGCTAAAAATATGTTTTTATCTGATATTTTTTATCTGAGCCATCTGACCCAGACAATCCAAATGAGACAGCCTTTGCAGAAGATGTCATTTCTTTTGTTTCGTAAATCTATGATTATTTTTTAATTTTCTGCTTGTACAAATTACAAATTTNTCTTTTAAAATTCCTTACGATTTAATCTCAAAATCTGTGAAGCGTTAAGATACAACAAGTATTCGTAGACTATCTAGATTCATCTTCAAACATGAAGTCTTTACTTTCACAGTACTGAATTCGTTTCTTCCAATCACATCATTTCGAAAAAAAAAATTTTGGATATTGAAGAATTTCCTTCGCAAATAAATCCACCATGATGAAGATTGAAGACTCCGCTTTACAAAAATCCTTTAAAATCTTATTGCTTTCCGCAAGTATCGACAAATTCTGTCATCAAGTGTACGAAAACTTTCTGCATCCACTGCGATCAATGTACATTGATGACTTTCTGACAGATTCTTCGTTTCAATTTCTTTCACCATCGAAACAAACATAGTTACAGAGTGTACATAATGGTTGCGAGTTTAAGATGCAAAGAAGAAACGACGACTCTGTCGATGAAAAATCGATTGGATTATTATCTCGATCCGATCGCGAGTAATGAGCCACGATCAAACTCAATTACATCTCGTCAATTACGTCGTAGTCCCTTGTTTGTTCAAACATAATATCGCGGCCGATAATTGGCCGTCGCGTCGCGGCGCCTCGCGTTCTATCGGTCGAACGATATATATATATATATATATATATATATATATATATATATATATATTCTCGAATTTTTGCACTTTTTTGGAAGCAACGCGACGCGAAGTTTCTGAGAAATTCCTACAGAACTCAGAAACCATTCGTTTGCTTTCTGGTTAATCGCGTGCGATCGGTGGCAAAACTGGAGGAAAATCTTCGGGCCGATCGATGCCCGAATTTCCTCGCGGAACGTCGACGCCGACGCCGACGTGAACTCGACTTATCAATAACGCGTTGGGTTGCCATTGGCGCCAATAAAGCGAGAAAATTCCAAAGTCGTGCCGATCGAGATTATCGAACTGGACATGATTATCGTGTGCCAACCGCGGGGGACGATTTCGTAACGAACGAGAATTTTCAAAGGGAAATTTTCTGACGTGAGCGCGATCTACAGAGGAAAATCGTTAAACAGTTGCGCGTGCAAGCGAGCTGATCGACGATAAAATAAAATAGAGAGCGGCGAGTCGCTGTTATACTCTTATCGAGAATTACCGTCGCGGCGGTATCGTTATTACCTTTTTATTCCGATCATATCTTTGAATTATACGCGACTTCCGTGTGCTAATCTGCGTGTTGTACTCGAGAAATATGTATGTACATACGTGCGTTGCAACACACGGTGAACTACGTGCCTCGAGCATATCTCTGTCTCCTCGCTCGAATCTCCACGTTAACGAGCGAGCGTTCGAGTTTTCTCGTTATACGTGTAAACGCTTCCTGTCGAAAGCTTTCCCGAAAGTTTCCCCGACCATAAATGACTTATTAGCCGCCGAAAGCGTCTCCTCTAGTACGCCGCGAGTATTTGTGTGAATGTTTCATACAAGCCATACGTGCTTTTAATCTTAATTTCAATCGTCGTAACATTATGTAACAGGGGCAGCGAAAGGTAGGGTCGTGTTCTTTCCTTACGTTCAACCTTTTCTCGAATTATCTATAGATTTACTTAGGCTTCATATGACTGCTTGCAAATTCCATGCATTTCTATTTGAGTACACACGGCTAGTGAAAAGAAAAACTTTATGGAAGAATATATTATACCGGATATTTGAATTTTGGCTAACCAAGGCAACTAATATCATTTTTATAATTTGTACATCCAAATTTTTTGAACATTCGTAAATGCTAGGTTTGATGATTTCAACCTCCCAGGCATCCCTTTTTCCAATGGTCATTGATTGGTTCATTAATTAAAGTGATCCTCATCAGATCGTTCAGAATTTAGCTTCAGTGAATAGGCTTGAGGCTTCCTGGTCCACCATACAGGAACATCTGTATAGGCAAGGAGTGTGTGTGACTTTCGTGGAGAGTATAAAGCATGTTACTATACAACTTTTCACTTAATCGTATTTTTAAGTCGACTTGTGACATATTATCCTGATTTGGCTCTAGCGAACTCATTTTTTCCCCAGTTCATAAAGTACTTTTTAAAGAGGAAATCCTCTAACAACTGTTGGTACTGTGAAAGTGGCACTTGCAGAATATTTTGCCCGTAAATCAGGGGACTTTGAACATCAGTTAGCAACAAACAATGGAGAATAAACTAATATTTACCTGTAATAAACTAATATTTTTTTAATCTTCTTTAATCTCCATTTCTATAAAGAATCTTTAATCTTCTTTATTTTAAGGGACTTTGAACATCAGTTAGCAACAAATAATGGAGAATAAACTAATATTTATCTGTAATAAACTAATATTTTTTTAATCTTCTTTAATCTTTCTTTAATCTGTAACAACAAAAATCAGAAATTTTCATTCTGGTGGAAAAACGACATTACTTTCCAGTATCCCTAATAATTGGAATTTTAAAGAAAAAATAAATTGTTGGTCATTCACGTTGACAGCGCTCGGATTCCATCTGCAAACTGGGACACCGACAAAAAGAAACGCGTTAATCCAATGATTTCTTCTTAGTCAACGAGCAACGTCGAGTACGCCAGAAATAAACGTTGAAAACAATAAGTTGCATCCTCTCGTGAAGCAGCTACGTTCAACGCAAAATGGTACATTTGTAATACTGCAAATACTTTCCTCTCTTAAGATACTCGCGACCGTTGATTTCGAGGCTGAACGTCTTGCAATAATTTTCCAGAGTTTCTTTCCAAAAGCTAAGTGAATATAAAAAATATTAATTCTTGAGACGATATCGATAGAATATCACAAACGCATCCGTGTAAACATTATTCGCAATAAATTGTCTTCATCTTCATCTTTCATGGTTGAAAGATGCTTTCTAAACGTACAAAAAAAAGATACATAACTTCATAATTTAAAACGAAGACACTTCTGATAATCTTGATAAAGAAAAAAACAGGTGATTAATTTATATTTACTATACAAGTGTTGTTACGTTTACTTTGCAAACTTGACTATCATTCAGCGATATTATTACAATTTGGATAATTTCAATATTATTACGATTTTCACATAATCGTTAGACAAATGAAAATTGTATTCAGCCATCTGGTGTGATACATAAGCCTCGCGACTAGCAGCAGCGCCAATTTTGAGATAAGACTACGTTACCGATATTTAGTTAAACAATTTAAAAACACGTAGAACTACGTTACCGGCATTCAGTTAAAGAATTCGAAGATGACGTAGGACTACGTTATCGGTCGCGAATGTGTTAATAAAACGTCAGATGTGAGACAGTATTTCGTAAAAATTTAGGTTAGGTTTTACGGCGTCGATAGATGGATCGCTTTAAAAATAGAAAAAGAAAACTAGAGTTTGTAATTTCCTTCGAAAATACGCGCTAGATGTGGAGAGTGCATGATAAACGTGGTAAAAGATCGAAGACGATCGGTGTAACGAGGGGGAGTGACGAACGATATCTTCGCGTCGATTCAACCCGCGTTAAACTCATCGCTCTTTCCAAGGCTTTTATTCAAAGGACTTACCGGCACGAGAAATTCGAATTAACTGACGCTATCTCTCTTTCTCTTTCGCGACTTTATCTTTTCGCCATTACAATGCCGACTAAATGATTTTCCTGCTCTTCCGTGTTCCACGTCCAAGTGCACACGCATGTATCTATACAGGGTGTTCCATATGAAGCTAACCATACAATTTTCTCTTAAACTATTCGCTATGGAGAAAAATGATTCAAATAAAACTTGCGTTATTTCGAGGGGGCCAGAAATCTTGTCTAGATAATTATGCTTTGTTCTTTTAAATGGAATTGTATATTTTCGAGTTCACAGTCAACTGACATCAAGATGAATTCAACGACGTAGATGTAATGCAAGAAAATGTCCTGCAACATTATAATATTGTATATAACATTGTATCGATGCTCAAAGTCACTTCGAATATTATAAATAAAAAATGTCTGTGGAACGTGTTAAGTATCTGTGGATACTTAACACGTTCCGTGCCAAGCCATTTGATATCTTGACTAAAGGTTGATATATTATCACACAATCTTTCATTACATCATCAATCGATAAGTAGTTCTCTTGTTTAGAGTAGCTATCACATCGTGTACCACTTGTGGTAATATTATTAGAAATATGGTGATGCACGTGACCTGAGGATCAAGTTTAACGTGTACCACCGATGGCACGGAACGTGTTAAGGAAGGTAAGTTTTGAGTGGCGTTGAATGATCTTGAAATACCAAAATTATCTAGGTTACAAAAAAGGTAATATACATAATATACAGTAATGTACAATAACATACGAAAATAATAATATGAAGAAATGTACAAAAATATAATTCGAAACGTTTCTCTCAATGGCGAATAATTGAAAAGAAAATTGCGTGGTTATCTTCATGTGCAACACCCTGTGTACAAAGATATCGTTGGGACAATTGTTCCCAGAGCTGGCACGAGTGCAAGTTGCAACTTGATTTTCTGGCAACAGTCTGAAACGAAATGAAACGTGATCGTTGTTTGATTGGTGGACCGATGTGGTGTTTCAGGGTCAACAGCCGCAGGCGGAGGACGAGAACACGCCGCAGAAGAGGGTGGACAAGATCTTCGATCAAATGGACAAAAACCACGACGACAAGCTGACCCTGGAGGAGTTCCGGGAGGGTAGCAAAGCGGACCCTCGGATCGTGCAGGCGTTATCGCTAGGTGGCTGCGAGTAACGGCAAGCCCCTTCGGGATCGGACCATTCGTCGTCGATCGTTTCAAGCCGGACGATCGCCTTGGTCCCGTCGCCTCGGTCCGATCGTCGAAACGGCTAGACGAGAAACCGATCGCCGAGAAGAGAAACCGATCGAAAAATCGCCGGTCTTGAGCTGCACACGCATACACATACGTAGGTAGTACTTGATTTTATGTACATAATACCAATCGACATGACGCGATCCTCTCTCTCTCTCTCTCTCTCTCTCTCGCTTTCTCTTCCCTCCTACTCTTTATATTTCTTTATATTTCTCCTCGCGGGAAGTTGTTTGTTGTTTCATTTTCTCTTTGCACGAATTGTGCATTCGCACGAATAGCGACGATAGAAACGTTCAAGTTTTTCCGAGTAGCTACTTGGTAATATTCTCTTTCTCTGGTTCTACGTTTCTCTCGACTTACTTTGTACGAACGACAACCGTAAGGGACAAACCGTAAAAAATCGCATCGTCAATTGGAAAATGCAGGTCCGAAATTGCTTTCTCGCAATGGTGGGAGCTGCGGATGCAGACGATACCACGATTGCCTTAATTCGATCGATCGAAACAAAGAAGAGACGACTGAGTCTCGAAAGAAACGAGAAAAGACCCGTCCTTCCATTTGTACGGAGTGTCAATCCCACGTGTGAATTCATTTTACAAATGTGAGATCTGAGCTGTAAATAAGAAAACGAAATATCAGAAAGAAATATTTACTTCGTATAAGTTAAGAAAAAAAAAAAAAAAATGATGAAAATGACATTT
>NIPQ01089391.1:0-35118 GCA_002806875.1 Lepidotrigona ventralis hoosana | reverse complement strand
TAAAGAGGGTAATAGATAAAAAAATGTTCATACAAACATTTGTTTATCTAGTACAAAATAATTACGACAGTGACATATTCTCATTACATTTGCCAATGTAATAATTACGTGCCAATGCATCAAACAAGTTATTTTAAATAGTTCAGAGAAACTATTGATAAACATTTTGAACAAGAGGCGTTAGAAGTTCCATTCACGATCCATTTTGGAAGAGGCGACGACGAATCACTCATTTACACGTTTTAGAATTTGTGTAAAAATGAGTAATTTTTTATACTTTTACTGTATGTATGTAACAAAACAATTGTGCAAATAAATATATACACAAATTAACATGTATGCGTTATAAATTTTTACTCATTTACACGTTTTAGAATTTGTGTAAAAATGAGTAATTTTTTATACTTTTACTGTATGTATGTAACAAAACAATTGTGCAAATAAATATATACACAAATTAACATGTATGCGTTATAAATTTTTTTACCTTTATATAAATATATGCAACGAGACATATCTTTACTTATGACAATTTTCTTTTCATCATATAATCAATTTTAAGGATTAGAAAGAATATGAAAAAAAATTGATGGCTGACCTTTTATTTTTAATATTTAACGATGATAAAGTATAAAGTAAAATTTTTGTGTAGAAGAGTAAAAAATATAAAAATTTTTTGAAATACAAAATTGTTATGATTTTTTTTAGCAGTAATATTGTAGTATAGCAATATTATTATACCAGTACTTGTGTATACATATATATTTTTTTGATAATATACTTGTTAGTGAATATAATATATACTATTATTTTCTTATTTACAATCTAATAATATTTAAAGCTGCTATTGAAGTAGCCTTGTAGATGTAATCTACAGTATAAATTTTAATCATATACAAATTTTTTGTATAATCATATCAATTCATTACAATGCATTATAATAAATGCATGAATATCTTAAATCTTATATAATTTATATTTTTAAATTTGAATATTTAATTTTTTTATGTATTTATTTTGTTTATATGTATTATTTATGTGTTTTATTTATATGTTTATATGTATTATTTTATTTATGTATGTATTTTGTATATTTTCCTTCTGTAAAAGAAATTTAAATTATTTTACTATCGGAAAAGTAAAAAGTTACTTTTTTATCTATTTATCTCGACGAAAAGTACTTTGTTAGATTACTTATTTGATTACTTAATAATTATTTGATTGAAATTATACTGTACTTTCTATACTAAAAAAAGCTTTCTATTATTAATATTCGTACTATTAATTTTTAGCAAAGAATTTTTTTTCATGATTTATCAGATTTATAATATATAGATTTTAAATATAAATCATTTTCAATTAAAATTTAATTGCATTGTTTAGTATACACAAGTATACATTGCGTACGACTACATGTACGCATTATATCAATAAATAAGCGTATTTTAATACGCTACGATTTTATATTTTTGCATATTCATTTTCAATTAAAATTTAATTGCATTGTTTAGTATACACAAGTATACATTGCGTACGACTACATGTACGCATTATATCAATAAATAAGCGTATTTTAATACGCTACGATTTTATATTTTTGCATATAAACTATTATGATAATGCCAATGGTCCACTCCAAGCATGTATCAAATGTAGTGTTTTATTAAGTTTCGAACACCATTCTAATCTGTCTTCTTTTGTATCAGCTGATAAAAGATGTCTAGAAATAAATGTAACTATTATGATAATGCCAATGGTCCACTCCAAGCATGTATCAAATGTAGTGTTTTATTAAGTTTCGAACACCATTCTAATCTGTCTTCTTTTGTATCAGCTGATAAAAGATGTCTAGAAATAAATGAAAATTAATTAATATTATCATTAATCAAAGAAAATAATTTGTAAAATACGTACCTAATTGTTGTTGTTGATCCGTTCCTAATTATAACTAAACTATCAACATCTTCAGGTTCTGCAGCTTTAGTTGTTTCAAGCAAAATGGTATTAGGACGAGCACAAATATCTCGAGAAATCAATCCTACATTGGTTGTAGTAATATCTATACATTTAAAATATAATAATGTATTGTATTAATATTGTTTTTAATAATAAATTAAAGCAATAAAAAATTACTTTGCAAATCCAAACTTCCAATTGGAGTTTTTTTTCGTTCATCATCAGGATATTTCCAATACGACAAAGTAGGGCCTTTGAGTAAACACCATCTACGATGCCAAGCTCCGAATCCAGATACATCTTCAAACATCGTAAGAAATCCTCTATGTTCAACCGCTACCGAAAGTTCGCATGAAACATGCATTTGCAACTGACCTTCTAATGGACATTCTGGTGGTACCTATAAATTGTCAATTAAAACATTAAACTTTTCATCTTGTACTAATGATTATTATATTTACCTTATTCAGTGTGAATTGTTGTCGATGTACTTCTTTCAAACTGAAAATAACATAACCAGATAGCTGGAAAGCTGGAGACCTAACAGCAGATGGTCCAGCTGGACTTTGCACATTAGGCATTACTAATCGACTTTCTTGTTTTAAAAATTTCTTTGGAGTTTTATTTGCCAACTACGATATATTTAAGTACCCCGTAAAATATCTATAATCTTATAATGAAACAAAACTTGATAGACTTTTCTATACATAAATACCTTTTTATTGGAATTACTGCTATTATTACCACATGCATTGCCACTATTAATATGGTACTTAATTTCATGTGGTAAGAGTTCTGGTTGTGTCTGTAACGAATATACTTCAATAGTAATTTTAAAGTCACTATATAAATCATTTAGTTTTAGCGTTGATGGAAATCGAAGACATGAGTCACCAGGTTCTGCTATAACTACTGGAGTAGCAACTATTTCTTCTAAGTGCCGCATCAAACAAACAAAATGAAGACACGTACCTAAGATTTAAAATTTAAAAAAAAATTTTTGATGGAATTTATCTTTATCTTGTAGTATATACAATAAATTACTTACTAATTCCCATATTACGGAAATGATCTCGTTTAAGAGGTAAGGTAATAGCGGACACTGTTAGAGAACCACTTTCTTGTACTTCTGGCGATCCAGGAGTAACAGGTTTTAAAGAACCTTCTACTTTCAATCGTTGAACTTCATTTAGTGCAGCTTGTCTTCTGTGAGCTTTAATAGAAAATATATATTTTATGATATTTAATTTATAATAGTAATAGTATTGAAAATATTTATATTAAAAAAACTAGATAATTACTGGCAAGAAGCAATAATCTCTCTCCTTCAACCTGTTCTCTGGAACCATTGAATTCCACAGTAGAAGTACACAAATTTAGTGCCTGACTAGCTTGACCAATAATTGTCTGTTGTTTGCATATTTCATCTAATAATCGTTTCACTTTTTCTTTTACTAAAATTGCTTCACTTTTGGTATCAAGTTGTGTCGTGTCAGAAATAGGATTAGTTGGCTCTTTTGTTCTTGATATTATACGTACTGGTGTTTTTGGTGTCTAATATTATAATTTGAAGATTTAAAAAATTTTATTCCAAATTATAAGATTATTATATTTATATAGCTTACTTGAGATTGTTGTCGTCTATAAAAACTGACACTACGTAATAATGGTTCACAATTTTCTCCATCTACAATATAAGCCTCCTCCTTTCTTGGGGATGTTGGAAAAACTTTTTTCACAGGTGAACAATAAGATGATCTTAAAAGATTATTAAATAATTTCAATCAGTGCAAGTATTCATTAATATTTAATTATTATTTTTGTTACCTTACCCTTCATTATATTTGAGACCTATTGAAGTCGTTGATGGATTTTTACCAGCTTTATTTAACTTAGGAGGAGTTGGTCCCTCTTCTGTATAGGAGTTCTCATTATATCCGTCTTGTGATGCAAGACATTCATCTAAATATTCGTCCATTTCATCCAATACTGAAATATCGGAAGTTGTACTATCTGGATCTGGATCAATCGATCTCTGTAATTGTCAATCATTGAAGTATTACGATAATAAATATATATAATTGTATTATTACATATTTATTGAATAATTATTAATTCGAAATATTTATACCTTTTTGTTTAGGAAAGACTGTTCATTAACAACACGTAAAATACTTCCAAGACTAGTATTCATGTTTCCAGTTTCTTCTTCACTATCAGCTTCACTTTCATTATCCTACATTAAAATCAATATGTAATAATATAACATTCATATTTTTAAAAATATCTTACCTCCACGTAATATTCAGCCTCTGTTTCTGTCTCTGTACTAGTTTTCTCATCTAAAGTAGCAGTCTCTGCTTCTGTACTGTTAACCATATACTCTGTATCCGTTTCTGTTTCTGTTTCTGTACTATTTTCAATCTCGGAAAGATTAGGATAGAGATATCCAGGTTTAGGTGGAGCAACACGAATGCGTTTAATATCAAACGCTGCTTTTGTTTGTTGAGTTGTTTTTGTTGAACTACTTACAACTTTGAAATAAGGGCCATTAAAATGAACTTCAAATAAAAACATTTATAAATATAGAATATTTATGTATATAATTTATACCTTGTCTTTTAATTGGTGAATTTTTATTCTGATTTAAGAGTGATTTCTCCCTAGAAATTTGTGATTGTGGAGGAGGTGGCGGAGGTGGTGGTACACTGTGATCCTATAAAAATAATTTTAACATGTTCCATTAGAAATATATTTGAAAACAACATAAAAATAAATATTTACTTACAGGCGCAGGCGTTGGTTTTACTGGACAAACTGGAGAATTTTTAGGCGAATTTGATTTTCCTTCACTACTTTCACTTGTTCTAATACATGAACCAGCAGCTGCTTGTACCATTTCTTTATTTCTATTAAAACGAGAGCGTAACACATCTAATTCACGTTGTCGTTCTAGATAAGTGTTATGTAAAATATTATTTTCTAACTCTTGCACATTTAAACCTTGTTCAAATTTTTCTCGCTGAACATTAACAGCATTATTAGGAATATCAGCTTTAGGTCGTTCCTTTACTGCAACGGAATTGAAATATTGAACTGTTATAGTTAAATAATAATAAATAATAATAATGCATACGTTTATGCAATTAATTTTTAATAGCAAAGATACCTCTACTATTTGGATGTATTATTGACAAACTATTGTCTTTTTCTTGCAATTTTTTCGGAGGTATGGACATAGCAAGAGGCGCCTTGGGTAATAATGGTGCTTCTCCTTTATTTTTCTCAAAAAGTGCCATTCGTTCAGAAAGTGTCATTTGGGTAGGATCTTTCTCTTTTGCTTTAGTTTCTGTATTCTTAGATTCAAATAAGGAAGCTTTGCTTAATACTGAACCTGGGCTAGATTGAGCAGGGCTTTTAGGAGAGCCATTATAACCAAATCTAGGTGTTAATCGATTATTATTTGTGTTTGGTGTTATATTTCTTGATGTTTTTTCTGGAGTATTAGAATTTTTATCAATATGTTTTGATAAATTTTCTTTTTTATCTTGTTTCCCTTCGCAAATTACTGTAACAGTTTGTTGATTTTGCCGAATATATTTAGATGATGAACTCAAAGAACCTTCATCTTTTCCCTGAGAACAAGTCTTATAGTCATATACAAGGCGACTATCGCTTTGTGTACGACTAAAGCCTTGAGCCTCCTGTAAATAGTATTTTAATCTAACAGATTCAACTATTTGAAATAAATTTTTTCCTTTATCTTGAATACAATTATTAGTATGAAAAAAAAAAATAAAAAGAGTAAATGCTATAAATATAGTTGTCTTTTTTTTTCTAATGTGTATACGTTACTTCACAGAAAACTTCTAAAAAGCTTTAGACATATACAATAAAAAAAATTTAATAGAAATTACTTACTAGTGTTTCCAATATAGTTTTATCCCATTTCAATTGTTTTGTAGAAGATTGTTCTTTCTTAGAATTAGTACCTTTACTATATCTATTTCCCTTGTTATATCCACTTGTGCTTGGTTGTGGCTCTGGGATAGATTTTACTTGTTCATTTAACTTTGCTTGTATTCTGTCTGCTTTACTATTTACTGTTTTTGTCTATAAATAATTCACGTTATTAATTATCTAAAATATATTAATTAATAAATAATAAACTATGGATAATTTATTTACCAAAGTTGGGTGTGAAAGATCATCTTCCCAGTTATTAATTGTTGAAGCAAGAGCTGCTAATCTATCAAGTCTAGCTCCTCGTTTGGATGATTTTTGTTCAATAACTTCTTCTTCTGCATTAAATTTTTCTTCTGTTCGATGAATAGGAGAACTTAATTCTTTACTACTGTCATCTGTTTGAAAAAAAAGAAAATATGTTGTGTGATATGTTATAAATTAAACTTCATTAAATATATTTATAAAAAATATATATATAATTATTTAAAATAAGAATATATATCGATGCTATCAAATTAATTCAATATAAAATATAACATAACTCTCTAACAAAACAGTTGGGTTCATACATACATTCATTATATAGAATGAGTATACACATATATGAAAGTAAAGTAGTGGAAGAAACCAGTTTGAATCAAGTTGTGTGGGTGTTATACAATGTGACTTACCAGAATACAGTTCGCCAAGCCTCTGTAACTTTGACTTCACATTGCACAATCCAATGTTTCCATTTTCTTTGTTTGTATTCTGATTATTTTCATTAGTAACATTTTTAGATATAGATTTTCGTGAAGACTTTCCCGAAGATGTGTTCTCAGTTGATATTTTAACAGGAGATTTGGTTGGCGTTTTAGTTTTGGAAGCTTAAAATTAAAAAGATTTTTCTTGTTTAAAATTGTATTTGACAATGTTACAAAAAGAAATCAAAACTTTATTTTATTCTAAATAGAAATAAATGTAAAAAAAATAATATATTAGATACTGATACCTGATACTGCAACCTGAGCTAAAATAGTATTTGCATCTTTTAAAGGACTACGTCTTTTTTTTATATCATGTCCTGCATTTGATAGTTGAGTATCTAATTTTTCTCTCCTTGCTCTAGCACGTTCCAACATTCTCTGTATAATCAAATCAATTTATCATTACTCCAAAATGTTGATAGAGATCATTTACTTATTAATATTATCTCATCATTGAGAGCCTCATTAAAATCATAAGAAGAATTAATCATGAAATTATTTAAAAGAAAACGTGTATTATTTGTTAAAAAAATAACAATACAATATACATGTAGTATACAAAATATTAAGGAAAGATCACAAATAAATAATATTTTAATTAACAAAAATAGTATTTTAATCTCACTCACTAGTGCTGTATTTTCGCAAATGAACAAAAAATCTTACCTGAGTGAAAGGGTCCATTGTATGATGAACAGAACTATCCAAATCCCAACCGACGCCTTATAATTATTTTTAGAATATGGACCAAGTATATTTCCTAACTAATTTCACTATGCTAAATTTACCAAAATCGATGTTTACGAATTATTGAAAGAAAGAGTATTTTTTTTTTTATATTACGCACATATAAGATAATATCACTTTCAACCGTTGAATTTAAACACAACCGCCATAGTAATCGCGTGCGAATACCTGCAACTGACAGCTCTCACTTTCAAACGTTTTTTGAATAATATTAATTGTATGACAATACAAATTCACAATTAATGTTTATCGTATTTTCAATGTTAATGATTTGATGTAGTAAAAATAATGCAATATGTGAAAAATGTTTTGCACAATTCAAATGACAAGAAGCGTCATAAAAAGACCAACCGAAGATCTTCGTAGGATTGGAGCAACTGCAGAGCTATAAACATCATTAAACCAGCACCTGAAGAGGGGTAGCGTACGTTTGCATAGGACGATTTGAAATGGAGGCTTCCCATTGGTCGATGAAATAAAAAGATGTTTGTCGTGCCAAAAACTTCTTTTTTTAACTTGACATCTCGTAAAATTCAGCTGTATTCAGCTTTATTGAACATTAGAAACTAATATATGTAAATAAGAGCAGATAGTAATTGATAAAAAAAGATTTTTTTTTATTAAACTATTACATGTTGTTCGTTGAACGAGCTTGAACACTTTTGTGCTTAATTTTAGGAAAAGATTTGAATCTGATAGAAATATGTTACATTTTATACAGCTTTATCTCTTAAACGTGAGATGATTCATCTCCAGTATCAGCTGCCATAGCTTCACGATTTTCATACGCCCAAAAGCCATGGAATTCTATCAAAATACTGACCATTGTATCACCCTGTCCACTAAAAATCACCAGTATAAAATTAGAATAAATTATATGTCTTTTGCTTTTTCCCAAATTCCTATAATTCTATACTGTTTCGTTATTTACCAGGATAATAAATCTTGTAATGTAATTTTACATGGATCTGCTGGTTTTACCATATCAAATATTTCATCTTTAACATCTTCAAAACTTACTGGTTCTTGACCATGCATTGTCATTTGTTCTTGTATGGCCTAAAAAACATATTTGATTGTTAGTTAGTAACAAAAAAACATGCAATATACATCTACATAAAATATAAATGTACATACACGGAAAAAATAATTAAGACAGAAGGTATCTAAATAACCACGATTATTAATATCAAGAATTCTAAATAAATAATGTAAACTTTGCGGTTCGTGTCGATTTTCCAACGCTAACACAAAGTCTAGATATGTTTTATAATCCATTTCTCCTTCATAAGTTAAGCATTCTTGAAACACTCTTTCTAAAAATACTCCAGTTAACGTTCCTGTACCATACCTGTGAAAAAAGGATTTTATAAAATTATCACGACTACAAAATACAATTTCTTGGATATTATTATTTGATTTAAATTACCCTGCAAGTTCTTCTTTATTGAGCATTCCATTATGATCTCTATCAAGATTCAAATACTGCCCATAAACTTTAAGAGCTGATGGTGCTGAAAACCAATTTGCTTCTTGCAAGTCTTTAGGTAAATCTTCATCTCTTAATTCTAAGAGGTCATCGAGAAAACTACATGCTAGAATATCTTGTATTCTAACTCTACCAGTTCTAAGGGGATCAAGAAAAAATAAAAATTTCCTTACTGCTGTACAAACATAAAATGAATGAAATGATTTCTCAAGTCCTTCAAGCTGAGGTAATGTTGGTATTAATTCTAAAATATAGTTCTCTAAATCCTATAAAAAAAACAAATACAAATCCATGTTACTTGCAATTGTAATTTACATTAATTTAATTAAAATAGATATGATGATGACATTTACTGATTCTCTAAGATATCCCTGACCAGTAACATCATATAAAGAAAGTCCAATCCTTGTCTGGTGTAACCAAACCTTTCTCATAACATAATTAAATAGCGCCATTATACTAATCCTACCATGAGGATCACCTTGTTGCAGTTTCGCAAATACAACTGCAGTAAAATAAGGACTGCATTTTGTGCCAGCTAATTTACCAACTTTTTTAAAATCTTCATAATTAATTAATTGCTCTTCTCCTGATAGAGGTGGACTATGATGTTTATCTAACAATACCCATAATGCTTTAAGTTCATTATTATCTAGCAATTGTCGTGAACGTCTTTGCAAAAATAACGCTCGTGTTTCTTCTCGTAATTTTTGTGGCAAAATTTCATCTTCCTTCGGCAGCTAAAACATACAATAAAATGTTTAACGTACAATGAAATGTATTTAAAGATAAATTTACTCGTGGACCTCGCATGTTTTATATTTGTACACATTACCTTAAAATAAAACTTAGGTATCACTTTATAAGTTAAATCTTTATCTTTTGCTTTGGCCCCCTTCCATTGTTCGTATATCTTTTGAAAATATTCATCCTCTCTTTCTTCATTTTCTTCAGAATTTACTTCTGCTGTAAAAACTTGTGCATATTACATTATGTGTGCAATAGAAAAACGGTAAACAGTGTGCAACAGTAGTGTTTATTAGTATATAAATATCAATTTTGATCAATACTTACATTTATTCGTTGCTGCACATTTTCGTAGTATTGTCTCTAGCTCCATTTATTTTTATTTTGAGTAAGTCGTAACTAAGGTTATATAGTCATGATCTTTACATGAAAAACTACACACAAACTACATTCATTACATTTACAATGTAAACATGAGAGTGAAGATTATGTACAATGAAAGCAAATTCATTCATGAAAATTCATTCATAATATTAGTAAATATAAGCACTATTATAAGAATATGTAATTACTTTATGTATACATATATATTATTACAATTAAATTTATCAAAGCAATATATTTGAGCTGTGTAATTGTTTCATTTAAGGTTACTAAAAATTATTCTGGATTAATTAATTAATGAAGTTCATATTCAAAACATTGATATTTAATTAATGCAATATAAAAAAATAACATCTTTATAAACATTGTTATTTTTAAATTAAACTTCCTCGTTTATTGCATCTTGAATCCNTACAATTAAATTTATCAAAGCAATATATTTGAGCTGTGTAATTGTTTCATTTAAGGTTACTAAAAATTATTCTGGATTAATTAATTAATGAAGTTCATATTCAAAACATTGATATTTAATTAATGCAATGTAAAAAATAACATCTTTATAAACATTGTTATTTTTAAATTAAACTTCCTCGTTTATTGCATCTTGAATCTCAAAGTCTCGAGCAATTATTTTACTTTTATTTATTTCATTATATAAAAGATTTCCTTCGAATGTTATTTCTTCTAAATCTTTCAGTAATAATAAATGTTGTATTTCACCATCATTCTAAAATATATTTTTCATTATTAAGTGCAATATCTATTCTAATTTATTCATACTTACTGCTAAACAATTGTGAGCAATATAGAGTTTCCTTAATTTTTTAAATGATTTTATAAATTCCAAAGATGTTAGTTTATTATTTTCAAGAGATAAAAACTCCAGATTATCATTTTGAATAAAATCTTTTACATTTAATATCTCAATAGCATTGTTATCCAAAGTTAAGGATTTCAAAGTAGAACAGTGGGTTATTTCTAAATATTAGTATAAGATTGAATTAACAATTAATTATTAATATGCATAGGGTATATTAATTATTTTAGTATTATTTAAATATTACCACTGATGTCTTGAAGATAATTATTGTTTAAAAATAGATGTTTAATCACTGGTAATTTTTCTTTAGTGATATTTATTACTGACTTGATGCAATTATGATCTAAAAATAAAGTGTATAGTTTCGAGAATATACATATATTTTCACAATCATTATCATTAAATGCTTCAAGACAATTGTAACTTAAACATAATGTATGTAAATATTTAAAGGAATGGAGACCACATAAAGAAGTTATTCGATTTTTACTTAGATCTAAACTTTCTAACTGTGGTAAAATTTTTGCAGAAAGATCCACCTAATGAAAATTTGATAAATTATAGATACAAAATTTTTATTACACTATAAATAATAACATACTTTTGACAAAGAGCAATCAGTTAAACTCAATTGTATAATATTTGTAAGGTGATCTGTTTCATATATTTTATTTAATACATACTTGTCAAATTTATTCCCAAATATATACCTTGCTTCAGAAATATCAGATTTCCTTACATATTCTCCAGAAATATACTACTAGTAAAATTATAGTAAGCATAAGTATTCCTATGATGTTTAAATATTTATATTCAAAAAAATTAAACATTTATATTCAAAAAAATTAAACATTTATATTCAAAAAAACTAAACATTTTACTTACTTCAATGTTGTTCAAGTGAAATATAATAAATTTTTTATATAATGTAGTTGTATTTATTGGATTATTGCAAAAGTCAATAACTTGCAGCGTTTGCCAAGTTTTAACGTTATCTATTTGTGATATATTTCTTATTTCATTATTTCCACAATAAAATTCTTGTAATGTATGAAATGATCCCATTGATCTCAAATTTGTTATAAGATTGTCAGTTAAATCTAGATATTTTAATGTTGGAAAATTTTCCTGAGTAAAATCATCTAAGTTTGAAATAAAATTACTTCCAAGATTCAATTTAATCAGATAGTTCAAAGGCTTTGTAAAAGGAAATACAGATAATAAACAACAAGTAACACAAAGTTCTTGCACATTCTTTACTCTTTTCAAAATATTTAATGCTGCAATAACGTTGTGTGATATATGGATGTATCTTGTTTTCTCTACATTTTTCTTCTCTAATAATTTTAACTCTTCCATACTTTTCAGTGTATTGTGTTTTAAATAAATTAATTTGTTATGTCTTTTATTATTTAGTTTGCACATATTAAATGCACATGGATAGTAACTTTGAGGTAAAATAAGATTTTCACATTTACAATTATTAATACTCTGTAATTTTGGTAAATATATGTGTAGTAAGTATTCTATTAATCGAGGATCAGTAATATCATTAAAATGATTGTCATATATATTTAGTTTATACATATTAAATATATAAGTTTTAAAAATACTAATACATTGAAGGCAATGCATTAATAAGTTCCATGATATGTCCAGTTCTTTTAACATAGGTAAAGTTTCTTCAACATGTAATAATCTTATATTATTAAAACTTATATTTAGTATTTGTATATTTTTCATAAACCTTGAATTTGGAAACTCATCCAATTGATTATAAGAAATGTCAAATTCTCTTAAATTAGGCAAATCTAAATCAATATCAATTGAATTTATATTTTGTTTAGAAACACATATTTTTACAAGATTATGTACTTCCACTTTTCTATCATAACTAATACATCGTTCAATATTAGAACTGGATAAACATGTAAATATTATATCATTTATAGTGCACGCAATTATGCTATTTTTATATTCTCCTTTCTGTGGAACAATTTGTAAATTATTCTTTATTAATGAAACTTTAATGTTGTAAAAATTATTGAAGTAAAATAGAAATAATAAAAATACTTACTTTCGTTAATTCATGCAATATATATTCATACTCTATTACGAACATAGGATTTTTTATGTTTTCCTTTGCTAATTTAAATATTTGACATACCTCATTTGAATTATTTTCATAATTTGTATATTTGATGTGTAAGCAGTCATGAACATTATCTATTCTATATAAAAACATTATGTTTTTTATATGAAAAAATTGATATAACATAAAAATTAATATTATTGTTATTACTTTTCAGTTGAGTTGAAAATTGGTGTTTGTATAAGTACACAAACACGTATTTTTTCGCAAGTATTACAAAGATTTAAGATATTTTTATCTTTCTTCATCGAGAAAACTTTATTTAACCAATCACAATCTGCTGCTGCCAAGCAATTAGTTACTGTCATTTCTTCCTATTAATTAAAATATTTATTACTTTATTTTTGGGTGATATAAAATCTTATTTCTTATAACAAAAAATATATATGTACTTCAGTAAATAAGTCAGTCTGAAAAAAATTAAAGGGCCATTTTTGAATATCTGTTACCCCAGGATGAGCTAAAATTTTTAAAATCATGCAGTCGCATTCTGATAATAAATTTTTGTTTTTGTAAATATTTAATATATCAATTTCTTTATTGCTTACTTTTGTTACTTTATGTAATCTTAAATCTATTATACCTATGCTGTTAATAAAAGTTATTATAAAAGTTTTATTACATATAAATATTTCTATTAAATATTCTAATAATTAAAAGTATACTTGACTTACTCTTTCATAACTGGACATAATGATGCTTGCAAAAATTGTTTACATAATTGGATAACTGTGTTTTCTGAAGTGTTATTATATTCAACAAAACTTATATTTGCGCAATAATTTATATTAATTAGCAATTGCTGGTGCAAAATCTGATATATAAATGATATAAACATTTAATTTCTATGAATAATTCACTTCAAATAATTAAAAGAAGAAAAAATTGAAATACTTATTATACTTTAAATTGCAAGATTAGTTTTTCTCTCATTTCTTTGAGTTGCTTTTTATTTAATTCCATTTGCAACATTATATTTTCTGATTCATTATATGTTTGCATTTTTAAATAATTTTGATCATTCTGTAATTAATAGAAAATAATTAGTAATAACAATATTATTCTATATATAAAAATTAATTAAATTAAAGCATTAAATACCTTTTCAATTTCAATTGCGTATAACTGGTTTTTAAAGTGAAGTATTTTTTTTTTATATTTCTTATATTTACCTTTCAATAAACTCAAATACATGTTTAATTGTTTATGAAATGATACATTATAGTATATTATTTTTTTTCTAGAAATAAAACTTAATTATTTAAATTTCAAATATTTTATTATGCTGCTAGAAGAAATTTGCCAAGAAACTAAAATAAGTAAATACTTGAAAAAATAATTAATCCAACATCTTTCTCTTTCACATATTTTGTAATGATCTAATTTTTTAAGATGTGAAAGATAATTAATAACATATATGCGATAATTGCAAAAACTTATCAAAGGACAATCTCCATATAATGGATCCGTAAATACTAATGAATTTAATTTTTGCAATTGTGATAGATATCTTATATCCTTGTAATTGAAGAAAGTATATTAATATACAAATACAGTTTATTCAAATATTCTACATACCTTTATAAAACATAAGGGATTTCCTGCTAAATTTAGACTGCGTAGTTCAGACTTTCTCCAAGATATTTTATTTATTCTTTCTAATTTATTGTTAGCTAAATTAAGCTCTTGTAGCCACGTTAACGTATCCAAATTCTATATAAATTAGATATATATTATTTAATATAATTTTTTTACGAATACATATATTTAAATTAAAAATAAAAATTCTTGTTTAAAAAATACAAAAGAGCCATACCTCAAGTTTGTGTATATTATTTCCTGATAGATATAAAACATTTAAATGTGAACAAACTTCTAAATTTGGTATGTGAGATATTTCGTTGGAATACAGATAAAGTTTCTTCAATAAACAATTTTCTTTGAAGGGTGGTACATCCTAAATAAGACAAACGCCAATTTCTATAATCATATTGATAAATGATTACAATTCAATTTGTATTTTTACCTTGATACCACATTCGACAATCCATAATTCCTGCAATTCTATTAATTGTGAAATTGCATTGAAAGAACTAATATCTCGTTGACCAATTATTACCAGCGTCCGAATATTTTGCTTTGCAAATAATAATTTTTCGATCGATATGATATTAGAGTAAAAGAAACACAATTCACGTTTATTATTATTTCTCTTCTTCTTGCCTAAAAGTAGATTAATTTGTTAAAGATAGTTCAATCTTTTCAATGTGTTTTTATTACCTTTGTTAATCACAAAATTGTCCATTATCGCATTTACGATTAATCTTTATTTCCAATAGCAATTGTTTCGAATTTCATCTTTTCCTACTTAAATATATATATTCAACAATTTTTTTTTTTTTTTAAAGCAAATAAATGGAAATACATATAAAAATTAAATGGAAAAAATAAATGTTAATAATTGATACAATTATTTACGCACATCATGACTTCATTTTTTCTCTTTTTTATTTAATACTTGCATTATGTAGTTGCTACACAATTCTTGTGTCAATGTAGACAAAAGAGATTATGAAATCATATAAATATATACACAGAACATTTGGAGTACTACACGATACGTAAAAATTACAAAATGTGTATCATTCTATATTAATTACAATTGAAATAGTATATTTAATCTAGGAACTAAATACAGCATTATAAAACAAAATCAATTCTCCTATTCTTATATATTGTACAGTTATATGTAAATGTGATTATGATTACCCTGTAGAACTTAGGCATTTAAATATATAATACTTTTCTGGGGATGTTAAAGTTAACGAAACAAAACGATTAAATACGATCGAAATGCCTAAGCAATACATTTAAGCGTTTCCTACAAATATCAATGTTTTATGTTCGATAGATAATCAACGATGAGATTTATATACATTGTCACTTCGTAATATGTACTTTAATATAATACCTCAAAGCCATTGGGTCATAAATATATTACTCTTTTTATTCTATTTTAACTATTTGAAACATGTTGGTGATAGGAACTTGTAATTCGATTGTAATAAGTTTTCCTAACGTTACAAATGTCGTTCAATTTGTAGTTATTACGAAGTACATGCAAATCTCTTGTAATGAATGAAACATAGAACTGAAGGCATTGATATTTCACGAGTGGATCAAGTCAAATTATAATCTGACCTGATCTGACTCGATGCAAATTGTTGCACATTATAACTAAATATGTATGAAATTAACAATGAGAGTAAATGTAATTAAATTTGACATGATAATATAAAAAAAAAATGTGGATTTTATTTATGAATCATTAGCTCCGAGGTGTATATTATCAAAATGAGCAAATAAAAATTAAAAATGCATTACAAAGTTGTCTATGATATTTTTTATGTATCTCATATGACTATAGTTGAGCATCTACCATGGTGAAATATATTTAAAATATGATAATTCGAGAGTTTTTAACTGTGAAGTTTATATTGTATCTAATTTATACTGTATCTAATTCGTATGAATGTACAAAAAAACTTTGGGACTCTGCAACTAAGCGTTCACCAATAATCTCCTTTATTATGACTTTTAAAAAAGTTCTTTAATTATATCTACTTACCTCCTTGTACAAAGTTGGTCGAACAGNTTTTTAAAATTTTTTTTTTTTTTTTTTTTTTTTTTTTTTTTTTTTTTGACACCTACACACGATAGACCAAATGTCATTTCGTATTGAGCGCCTGGATTTAATTTCATATCTTTTCGTATTTTCATAACAAAGTTGTATAAATGTAATGTTTCGTATGCGGATTTAGTAGGTGTATGAATGAGAGAAAGTTCCTTATTGTATGTACCCAGATTTAAAGATCTCATATTCTTAGGCCCACAGATACCAACAGATTCTTTGCTTGTTCAGTTGTTTGTGGCATTATTATTTTTAATCCCTGTATTTAATTACAGTTACAGAAATAAAGAAAACGACATATGTATAAAAGAAACTGCTCATTCAGAAAGTTCATACATGTCCGTTTCTTAGGAAAAGTATAAATACATAAACACCTAAGATATGATGTAAACGTAACAAAAACAATATTTTAACAGTAAGAAAACAATGAAATTTCATATTTTATGAAATGCATATTATTAAACATAAATAACGAATGCTAAATAAGAGACGCTCACATCTTTTTCTTTTGTATTATTTAATTTGTTAAAATTTGTATCAAGATATTTTAGGATCTCTCACTTTACTGACATGATGAGCTGACAATTTTTTTTTTTTAATTTTTTTTCTTTTTTTTTTCTTTTTTTTTTCTTTTTTTTTGATTAAAAGTACTGCTTCGAAAATGTAAGACTTTTGCTTTAAATACTGTCCAAAATCTAATGTCGTATTGGTTACATTTCACACTAACACCCAGATATATGTCTATCATAAATAACCAGTGGAGCTACGGTAACTTATTTTTTGCGTTTCATTTGGTAGCAGTTTCTAAGCCGTTAGAATACATATAGAAATGTCATGTATAACAAACTTATCGGTTGACCCATTTCTTCGCCGATTCTGTCCAGTTAGATTCATTTTCATCCTCCTTTTCACCGTCTGCTTCTTCCCTTTCGCCTCTTTCTTGTTCTTGCTCGCTGGATGGGGTGGCCGATGGCGTTTGCGAGATATTAACATTGCGTGCGCGTAATTCAGCCAGAAAATCATTTTCTTGCTGATAACGTCGCTGAAGCTCTTCTCGCCAAGAATTTCCGCCGCCGCTGCTATCATCGCCATCCTCGCCAGCCTCGAAATCTGAAGATAAGGAAATTAGATTCACAAGTTAGTAACTGCATAAATTCAACAGTTTCATAAATCATAGAAATTAATTTCTTTTTTTTTTTTTTGTTTATTCAGCCGCGTAAATTAATTTTATTATTCATAAATCATAGAAATTAATTTCTTTTTTTTTTTTTTGTTTATTCAGCCGCGTAAATTAATTTTATTCTGATCCTTTTTGGTTTTTTCTTTACGCAAAAAAGGATGCTAATTATGTACCTATAAAATTGATGTTGTATGTATGTATATACTATATCTACTTAATGAAGATGTTTAATTCTAATTAATTCTAATTAAATATTAAATGCTGGATATATTTTTTTATATCGACACTATTATTTACAACAATAGAAATTGAAATGCAATTTCAATTCAAACAAACTTACATACAAACATATGTTACAAAATATTTATAAAAATGGAATAATAATCGATCCAACTACTTCTAGAGAAAATGACAGAACGTAGGTTTTTAACTAAAACGGAAATGTACCTGATATTTGTAATTCGCTATTAATGCTTTACTTTCTTAAATAACAGACACCTACGTTTACCAAAATGTTTACTTAATATAGTAATTTATATATATATATATATATATAAATATATATATATGTATATATATATATATGTATTTATGCAAAAAAAGCATGTGACATAATTATTTACTGATGCTTGTGAGGATGTAAAAAATGACGAGAATATTGAAAATTTTAACAAACTCTTACCTAACGGCTTTCTGATGTTAATTCGGCCAGAGTTGTGAGAATGATCCTCCTGGTCTGAGTCTGCAAGGCACCAGGATACATTCACGGGGGGTGCATCACACACATTCCACAACACGTCTAAAGTGTCATTTGTATACGAAAGTATCTATCTTTTCGCCAAAAATTTTAATACTAATGAAATATCTTATACAGAATATTATATAGAAATTGATATATTTAAATTTCAATGAAATATTCTTATGTAAATGGCGTAATTATTATAATATATAGTATCATATCTTTTGTGACATCTTTTTACTCTGAAACTTTTACAATATTTAAGACAGAAGAAATGAGTTATATGAGGACATATGTAACAATAAAAAATGAAATGAAAAGTTGTTTTTATTCTATAGTAAATGCAAGAACAGTAATTGCATAAATTGAATTTGATTCAATTGCAATTTATTTTTATATCATTTCTAAATCATAAATAGAATTATCATTTATTTTAGAAAGAGCATTTGCTGTTTTACGTGTAGTGTAGTCTGTGCTATTTCTACACTAAAATTTGCTAAATCTATACTAAGTAAGAGAAAATAAGAGTTATAACAGGCAAATTGTGTAAGATAGGCAGAAACTAAATATTTACATCTGTATGTTGTTAATATTGAATAACATATATGTATAATATATATTTTAAAAACTTGCATAAAACAGTGTATAAAAATATTTTGAATTTCTAAAACAAACTTAAAAAAATCAGTATTAAGATATTCAGATGTGAATTCTGAAAGTAAAATCCTCCATTTCTTTTTTATAAATTTTGCCAATTGAAATAGTTATTTAAAAATACTGTAACAAATTAATGTGTTTACTTATTATATGTACATAAAAAAATGATACATCATTGTCGTTTTAAATACGATACGCAATTATTTATTTTACATATAAATACTTGTAAGAATCATTTTTCAAAGAATATTAAAACATTGAATATAGTTTGATTTATATTTCATTTCAATATGAATACATGATGTATGAATTGTATTTACCTTGTATTTGCATGTTTAGATTCATAATAAATTTATAAAATTTTGTTCACTAAAATTGGATAGGGAAATGCATTATTACATGCTATAAAATCTAACGATGTGATAGAAGAAAAATACTGCCAAACATGCCTGTTTACACTAATATGAACAACAATATGAGAAAAAGATGTACATGTATACGAAAAACATTTGCTTGAAACAAGTTATTTTGTATTACCATAAAACTTTCTTATGATCAAATGATTCAAAATAACATGAACGAAACAAGAACATACAATATTGATAGGAATTTTTAATACCTCAATATTTTAATTACTCACAAATATCTTTCCACTAATGAATTTACGTAACAGTACGTTAGTTTTAAACGTATGAGATTATATGAATTAATTATTACCTCCTCAAGAGTTGGCTATAAACTCTTTAATTTTATAAGGGCTAATGATTTCTATATCTTACACCTAATCCAAATATACAGTTATCGTAGGCCTAAAATGATAGAGCTAAATACAAGTTTTTGTGCCAGTTTTAACTACCAAAGTATTTTGCATTCATTTCTGATGCAAAGTATGTTAAAATTTGTAATACAACATACCCGAATTTAATTCCCTCACGAGTGTCGACATGGCATTAGTAACACTGTCAGCAGCTACCAATAAGTCATTTCGTAAGGATCGGCCCAAGCTATTATTCGCACTGCTGGAACCACTTCCTGGCAAGCTGTTTGTCCTGAACGCAGACCTGACATCGAAAATCTCTATTTTCTTTGCATAAAGCGACTTCCAAATAAAAACTAAATCAAGGTCGTGACATGCCACGCTTATCGTGCAAGCATCTAGGGATGAAAATTTTTCATGTGTCTTTACAATGAAATCAAATGTCAGAATATTCGCAAACCTTAAATTAACAGTAGACTAACAGAAACATGCAATATGAAAGTTTTATAAAATAAATTTTATTTCTTTAAATTTATAATATATATGTCTTTTGTGTCTTAATCGTTATCTTTTACATGTTACTTCTTGAAATTTCAGGTATTTATGACTAATATTCTTTATTGCAACACTTCATTCTAATTTTTGAAAAATATAATTCTAACGTCGACGAAATTTTAGATTTACTATTAAACTACCTATATAATTAAACTTATTAAGTAAATATGTTTTTGTAGATTTCATGAGAACACCTTAAAATAGAGATGAGAGAATATGTACGACTAAAACTAAAAGATAGTTAATGCATAAAACTATTTTAATTTATTAAAAAAAAATAATATTGGAAATAATTGTACAATTCTATATAAAGGAAAGTATAACAACATTTTTCTAATATACAGTAAAACATTTCAACATGCTCTTTAAGACACATTAATATCAGTTGTTGCATTCTATATAAATACACATGCCTGCAATATTTCACAAATTAACTGCAATGAAAGAAAATTAAAATATAATTAATAACATAAAACTATAAAAATTCAGTAGAGCCTAAAAGCATTTCAAAATAGCAAAAAGCAACGACTTATAAGTATAATAATCTTTTAACAAAATTGCAATCAAAATTTATAATGTAATCAATGTAGGAATATTTTAAAATATAAAAATTGATTATTCAACTAGTACCAAACTTATCCCTGTTACTAGCTGATCAATAAAACATTCTCATATTCACATGCAACAATCAAGGGTGTGAGAACTGTGCTGATTCTTTGCGTAAAGTGCAGCTATGATCTCATTATAACTAGCACTGTGTATTTAGAAGAAATCAATTTTAAATAAATGTATATAAAATAGAAAGAGGCATAATAAGTAGTGTTATTTTTTTAAAAAAATATTATAAATATGCTGTAAAATATGACTAATTTCTTCATACAACTTAAACATAACTTCTTAAAATTATATAATGACTGTTTTATATATGGCGTAAAGTGTACAATAAATGTCGACAATATATAAAATTTTGTAACTTTTCATATAAAAGTAATTTCCGTCAATATTTAAGTACGTTAAAGTACGTTCTTTATACAAATAATTCTTATATAAGAACTCACAAATCTATCAACATGAAATAGTATTAAAAAAAAATATTAACAGAAAGAAGAAACGAATTTTTCTTCTTTTTATAAATATAGTAATTTATGCATTTAAAATTGATCAATATATGTGTATCTAAATATTTCTTTAAACATAATTCTCAGCTAAATTCAAGAACGATTTTTATCATAAATCATTCTGTAATATAATAAAACAGTATTTTTTACAGTATTTTATTTTTAAAAACAATGATTGTAATTTCTTGTTTTTGTTTTGCTGCCTTGTGTCTTTCTATCTTTGATTATTTTTTTATTGATTTCTAACAGAGTTTTCATATGCCCGCCTACCTTACGTCGCCTCCAACACATGATAAGTTATCTGGAATAGGATTTTGTATCGTTCCCAGCATGGTATTATTGGTTACACTCGTCACTGATGTTGTTGGAACAGGACTCTGATAGCTTTGAGACATTTGTTGTTGACTTTGAGACTGCTGCTGCTGTTGCTGTTGTTGTTGCTGTTGTTGCTGTGGTGTTGTAGAAAGTGGACCACCTGGAGTTGGCGGAGCTGATCTACTACTTGGTACTGCACCAGGAGGTAAAGGTGGTGATTTTGTACTTCGTGGTGAACTATTTGGTGTTGATCTTGGAGATGCTTGGTGGTTCTATGATAATGCAAAATTTTGAGTATTATTGTTATGGTATTATGATAATAAAATTGAAATGTTAAAAGAAAAATTATAAATTTTTCTTGAAACAATACCTTTAACATTTTCATTAAACCTTCTAGCTGCACCATTAATTGCCTTCTAGAATCTTGTAATGTTGCTAAATGAGTTTCTAATTCGTCTTTTCTTTGCCTTAAGGCTCTTAATTCTGACATAAGTGCAGGATTTTCCAAACCAGCTGCTTCTATTTCTTGTTGTCTCCTACAGTTAAAGTCAATGTTATAAATAAATGAAAAAATGAAGCTGAAATATCTTTTGAATCAGATATTTCATTTTATTATCTACAAGCTGAAGTAAGAATACATTATTAATGTGGTGTTTGTGTGTGAATCTAGTGAGTTTATTAGTTTCAAAAATTATAATATCAACACTAAATGTAAATAATTTAACAATAATTTTGTCATATCTTCGGACCAGATAGATAAACTTTAGTACTTCAAATTTATAGTACAATGTAATATGATGAAAACTAAGATAACTAAAGTAAGGTATAGAAACAATATGAGATTCTTAAAAAACTACTGAAGAGAATGTTAGTAGGATGCTACCAATGTTAGTAATGACTTTGGATTTGACAATCTTTTTTAAGTTATTCATAGAATCATATAAATGAAATATGAATTTAATTGCGTAGAGAAAAAAATGTATTTATGTTAGTATTTATTGTTGTGATGTCTTCAGCTCTAATATATATATATATATATATTATATTCTACGCAACCAAAGTGATCGAAGCGAAACAGAATGTCTTTTTTAACATGCATGATCCTAGGATGGTTCGACAGGATGATCTCGAGGTTTAGGCTTGATATAAAGGAAATAAACGACACAGGTATACCTTAACCTTGCAATCTCGCGCATTATTTCCTTGTTCTTTGCCTCTAATTGCGATATAAGTTCGCGTTGTGCCCTCGAGGCATCTAACGATGCCAAGTTAGCATCAGACGGTGCCCTACCCTATAACATAAAAATTGTTTTTCAAATAATTTATAAAAATGAGAAGAGTATCGGTGGTATTTGAATAATTATTATTTATATAAATTAATGTAAATTTTGCATACTTACTGCTTGGTCAGCTTGCGAGAGTCTGGATGCGGCACGAGGCTGTGTAGTTATGAAATTAAAATTAGTCACACAAAGTCACGATTCAGCTGAACGTTTAATTACGTTTGTTGCTTTAATTTGCTAACAACCGGGGACTCCGCGTAAAGTTTCATGCTTTCGTCATAAACTACATCAAACAACATTTATTAAATATTCCCACAAATTTTACATAAGAAATTAAATTAATTGTTAGAGCAACTTTGTACAAATTGTATGAACATAAATTACATAAACAATACCGAGTTATAATTGTTAAGACAAAGTATTAAACATGTACCCGTATAGTTGTAGAAAAGTAAACAACAAACATTAAACGTTAGTTATTTTAGAATAAATAAGATATCTTACCATGGTCCTAGCTTCCTGAGCCAACCTTTGTGCGTATCGTGCTATTAATTTATGTTCATCATCCAGTCTTGAACTATCCATACTGTACAATGTATGAATAAAAAAATAAAATAAAAAAAAAAAATAAATAAAATTGTGACTTGTTACGTGCACGTTTAGTATAAGCTGTGCGATTTGGATTTGTTTTCACGCTCACCTCCTTAAAGTGGAACGACTGTCCATCGATCCGGAATCAAAAGGAGCCATAAAACCTGGATCTGGAAAACCGTTGTGAGATGGTAAAGGTGATGGCGGGCTGCAATGCAGGCAATTTATTTTCAATTGAAGAATCGCGTTAATGTCGACGGCTATGCATATCGTACGAGTATAATCATGGCACTCACACTATGTGTGATAAATCTAACGTCTTCTCGGGTTGCTCCGGAAATCTCGGTAAACTATTCTTCCCTTTCTCAGGTACGCATCTGAAGCTCTTCCGTAAGGAATGACCGATTTGTTTGCTCGGCGATTTCTACAGGACAAACAGGAGAAGATTGGTGTCACGTCAGAGATACGCGTTATTATTTATTCATGAAAATGCTTGGAACTTCTGGAAGTTCTATCTAACACGTACAAAACTACTGTACTCCCTCGTTTCATGATCGTTATTATGTGTCCCAGAAACTTTGCCGCGCCAAAAACAATCTTGGCAAAGCTGGTACGAGTGGCATTTCTGACATCTGTATCGGAAACCGGTGAAGTTCTCTTTATGACACGCGTCACACATGACGGGATGGGCCACTGAAAAGTCACGCATGAAAAACCCCATTTATACGAACGTGTATGCATTATGTTTCTTCATGTGAAAATTAGACAATGGAAAATTCAGTGAAAGCCATTCTATATTATACTCCGAGAAGAAATTTCAATAGATCATGATAGTCGTGAACATTCTTTTATATTTAATTTATATTTTCTATTGAAATATTTGCTAGACGAAATATGACAATTCGTTTAGAATTACTTAAAGCATATATTCCGGAAGATATTTACGAAGTTCGATATTTTTCTATATATTACATTCTAATGTCCAAAAATCGAACTCCATGGTTAGATTTTTTTTAATTTTAAGACTGGATAATCACCTGTTTCAACAGCAGCCATCCTATGATACAATGGAAGCCAAATTAAGCAGTGTGGTCCTGGATCAGACATAAGCGTATCCAAAAAATCGTTAACCGTGACTTTCGAATTCTGAAACACGGTGTGATACCAACGATACTCATTTCACAAGTCACATTAAGTTGGAAGAAATTTTCCAATAATCTTCTAGTATACAAGCTACCGGAGATGATCTCAACAAACTTACTTGCGGAAATATTGAATTGGCGAGACCCTCGGAGTATCCAAACGATGGCGATTCATAAACCGCAGCCGTTAACGCTAGAACTTCCTTCAAATACTCGGAGAATCTCCAGTGTATCATATGGCCATTACTATCCGATATTTGCGAATATATATCTATTTGGAAAGTGGATTGAATTGATTAATTAATTTGGACATTACACAAGAAGAACGTGATGAATCCTTTTTCCACTGATTTTCTAGATTTAACGTTATTGTTGATATTAAAGCCTTTTGTCAATGAATTCCTTCTGCTTAATCAAAACTTAATAGTAGCTTACTTAAAATTATAATTAATAGTAGCTAACTTAAAATCGGAAAATGTTTATCATGTCTTTCTCAATCTTTAATCAAAACTTAATAGTAGCTTACTTAAAATTATAATTAATAGTAGCTAACTTAAAATCGGAAAATGTTTATCATGTCTTTCTCCTGCGATCTTAGTTCATTAGAAATTACTTACATCGAAATTTGTCCATTAGTNTTAATCAAAACTTAATAGTAGCTTACTTAAAATTATAATTAATAGTAGCTAACTTAAAATCGGAAAATGTTTATCATGTCTTTCTCCTGCGATCTTAGTTCATTAGAAATTACTTACATCGAAATTTGTCCATTAGTTTTCCAGCACATAACGTAGCCAACGCTACCTTCACCGAGAAAACGGATATCTTATTGTTTTCCCTAAAAATTTAATGTTCGGTTCAATCTTCTATGTGAAATAAATAAAGGGCTAAGAACATGACCAATGAATTACAATGCATTGCATCTTTAATTTAATGAAATTAATTATCTGTTTAACCCTTTGACAATGTAATAAAATGACAAATGTTCAATCTTCTATGTGAAATAAATAAAGGGCTAAGAACATGACCAATGAATTACAATGCATTGCATCTTTAATTTAATGAAATTAATTATCTGTTTAACCCTTTGACAATGTAATAAAATGACAAATTGTTTAGATAATAATTGTCTCCTCATTCTGGATCAAAAAACAATCTCCACTCGGGGTACACTGTTAAAAGGTTGAAGTATTTAAAACCTATTTAAAATTCAATATCTGTATACCCTGTAGTATAGGCAGCAAGTAACCAGTTCATCAACAGAGCGGTTGTAGCATCGACTTTGGCTTGTTGCGAGACAGGCACTCGTTTGTTAAGGGCGTGAAATAAGGAAGACAATAAAGTTTCCAGCCTGGAAACTCCCAACGTGCTCGATGGTTCCAACGTGTTTAAACCATTCTCTCGAAATGCTTCGATCACATTCCATATATCCACGTTATGTACTGCAGGAAATACCAAATACATATAATGAAACAGAAACACTTCAAATACGAATAATTAATTTTACACATTTCCATTTTTTTAGATTTATAGTGAAATTCACGAATGATTCCAAATCCAAGTTATAATGAAGCTCAAGGGGTCTTAACAAGAACTTTCTAGCAGAAATCTAAGAATTTTATATCTTTCTTAGTAGAATCTCATGGTTCATGATAGTAAGCGTTTCTTGACACCAAGTAGCGTACACTTCCTGGTGTCATGTGGTTCCTGGATTCATACTTACTTTCTAGCAGAAATCTAAGAATTTTATATCTTTCTTAGTAGAATCTCATGGTTCATGATAGTAAGCGTTTCTTGACACCAAGTAGCGTACACTTCCTGGTGTCATGTGGTTCCTGGATTCATACTGAAGATTTATAGAACTCTCTGATTCTCTAACACCAAGAGACCAGTTAGTAATAGACCAGTTAGTAATTCTCTAACACCAAGAGACCAGATAGTAAGTGAATTATTAGAACTTCATCACAGTCCGTGATTAAGCGCTTTTTGACACCAAGTAAGTAACACAGGCTTCCTGGTATCAAGTGATTCATACCAAGAACTTTGTAGCACGTGGCTCTATGATAGCTATAAAATATCTTCTATGACACTTTGTTAATAANCTAACACCAAGAGACCAGTTAGTAATAGACCAGTTAGTAATTCTCTAACACCAAGAGACCAGATAGTAAGTGAATTATTAGAACTTCATCACAGTCCGTGATTAAGCGCTTTTTGACACCAAGTAAGTAACACAGGCTTCCTGGTATCAAGTGATTCATACCAAGAACTTTGTAGCACGTGGCTCTATGATAGCTATAAAATATCTTCTATGACACTTTGTTAATAAAACTTAAAAGTTAGTAAATACAGTAAGTGGATTATACATATACTAATTGTAAGTAGATGACAATAGATGAACTATTTAACAAGAGATTCCTCGCCATTGTTTGAATTATAAATATTCTTAACTTTACATACTAATAATTTATAATGACAATTAATTTCATTTGTGTAGAATCATATCCTCTTGTGTATTTTTATCTATGGTGTTACTTTTTCGTACACTAGATGAACTGTGCTTGATATTTCTATCTATTCTCCATTCTTTTTATCTGAGATATACTACTCACAGTGAACTTTCTTCTGAATGAATCGCAGCTTGCATGCAGTGCGATATGAAGCAAATCGAATGCTATCAAAATTTTGCTGCCGCATTTCTTGTAGCAGTTGCAATCGACTCGCCTCCCCCGTGCTGCTATTTCCCGACCCTCCTGCGCCATCCTCCGCCATTTTATCTGGGATGTATAATAAAAACCAAGTGAAATTATGTTTACATACAATGTTATGCGCGCAGACAGTGAAATCGTAAAATAAAGCATCGGATTAATTAAAAAGTTCGACAATCGATCTAGCTAATATAGCTACATAATTAATTTTTCAAATCAATTTTTATCGTAATTAACTTTAAACCAATTTTACAATTTCACTACGTCATCTCTACTTATCACACATATTCTAATAATATGATATCCACTGCCTTAGAAATTACACACGCGTAGCATCACGTTCTTCTCTCATAAGATCATCGAAGTCACTGTGAACCTGGTCTATGCTCATAGCTCGAGCATGCAAGGAATTAGTTACACGTAAAACGAAGGCCGTCCGTCGATTAGTCATCGATGCTCGTTAACTCGATTGATAATAACAAAAACTTGCTCGTTAAACTTTCTACAGAATTTTTAGCTATTAATAAGAAGTTTCCGAAGTGGGAACATTCGAGGTAAAAGTGAAAACAAAATTCTCTTCAGGTGTACCGTAAGAAATTAGGAAGCTGTTGGTAATTAACGATAATCAATCATGTTATGAGATATGCCGCGTCTCATAACTACAAAACATTCACCCGGAAACATTCGATTTTTATACAGCGTGGTAGGCATCGCTATATTTTAAATTGCATTGAGAAATAATTTATTCCTTTCTTCCTTTTTAAAAAGGACACCATGACGAAATATTTTATTACACAGGAACTAGGAGCATACAGGATATAAATAATAAAATGAAATTGCAATAAGTCTAACTATTCTATTTTCCATCAGTTTCTAATCAGAACGGTGCTTGTATAAGAATTGAGACGAAATATTTTATTACACAGGAACTAGGAGCATACAGGATATAAATAATAAAATGAAATTGCAATAAGTCTAACTATTCTATTTTCCATCAGTTTCTAATCAGAACGGTGCTTGTATAAGAATTGGAAATTTTTAAGTAATCTTGTTGTTGCGAGCACGCAGTATATCGTCTATCGTAATGAAATTCACTTGTGAGCATTTGGCAAATCTGAAGGACTAATCCTGAGTAGAAGTGCAATGCGTACGACGTTTATTCACAGGGCAATTAACTACCTACGTGGTACCGAGAGTGCAGCCTTTTAGTTAGTTATCTAAATGTCAGAGAGTAATCAATAAAAGCCACATTTCTTCGTTCCTTATTGCGCTTACGGTGAACATTCTCAAGGGTTGCGAGGGCANAATATTATCGATGCGCGTATATCCAACAGGAAAGAATCAAAGTAGATCTCCACGTGGAATGCTTCGTAAATATAGAGACGGCCACGATAAATGCAGTAAAAACTATGTAGGTTTCTATACTGGCTAATCGATATTTTACGATAGACTCTCGTCGCCCGACTATAAGTACATATTCGCGTGCGCTGCTAGTAAATTTTATTTACCGAGAGAGAGAGTGAGAGAGAGAAAGAGCAAGAAAGATCGTATCCCCTGTTTTTCTACTTTCTGCGAGGTAATCAACTAGGTGCACGATGCGCTTCGAGATTACCGCCAATTTGCGGATTTGAAACGTTTATTCCTAGCTTCAGTTTTACTCTTGATCATATGATTACGCGAATCGTTCAGAGTAAATATTTGTTTCTCATTTCGCGGTACTGTTGTTTCTTTCGCATACTATTTTTTGATGTCTAATCCATATAAGCTTTCACCCCACACGAATTCTGTTTTAATATTAGCTACTATCTTTTAACAATACTTCCAATTTTCTAATTTTATTATTTTTAATTACTGCAAGTATTAATTTTCTGCGCTTCAACTACTGTTGATTCATAAAAGGCTTATATTCTACTTGGCTCCATTTGTTCAAGAAATATATCCAAAGTGCATTCTATAACAAATAATTTCCTACAGTTATTCTTTTTTTTTTTTAATTAATATTTTGCAAAAATCATGAATTTGCATAAAAATCTTTGCAATAGAATTTTTTATATATATTTAAAACTTTTGTGCTTTTTATGTTACTTTCAACATTTGCTTCTGTTTTTCATTCATATTGAAATATTGTATTTTATAATTAAATTCATATAAATATTTATGAAATTGATATACTGGGTATCGTGAATCATTCTAGATCATTCTTCACAGCTCATATTACACAAATTATCAACATTTCAGAAAGAAGAAACATTCGATTCATCTTCCGAGAATAAACTTACAGTTATTGTCATTGCAATACACAAATTTACAATTTTTTTATTGCAAATTTAAATCAATGAAATGACGAAATTAATCAAAATGAGAGCTTGTTATATTAATAACAATTTCACACGATAATAACAGTATATGAATAATAAATAAGGCATAGAAAAAAGAATTTCTTTACAATGAAACTGACATTCCGTAGATGGCATTTTTCATCCATTTCTGTTTACTGCGATCTAAAAAGTGTATCGATTGCTGGTCGCATAAAGAGAAAGCGTCCCGACGAAAGCTGTTGATGACAAAAGCCTTCGACCCCGAATATATACCTACACGTACCGCTACAAATAGCAATACGAGGGATCAATAATATCGAGCTACAAATCTCGAACAATCCACATAACCCTAGCATTAATGTACGTAGAAAATGTATGTCTAAACGATAAATGAAATAACTGGATTGCTGAATAGAACAGAGGAACTGAGAGACCGGAACAATGCTCGCGCCGGCGGAAGGAATTTCTCGGGTAACCTGAAAGTCCCCCCCCCTCCCCCTCTACCCACCAACTATACATCGGTCCATACACCATTTTCTCCAGTACATTTCCTCTGACAATATTACTGCCTTTGTGGCGCACAAATTGGAAGGATTAAGCAGCAAGTGTCACAGGCAGATCGTCAAGCAGGAAGTTGCAAAGGAATGAGGAACGTGTGCATGCTTAAGTTTGAATCAATACAATAAGTGGGCCAGGTGGGGAGAGTAAGATCGCCTGAGGAGACAGAGGAACGGTCGGGAATGTGGGACAGTTTCGGTGCGTACAGAGGAACGCGCGAAATGGAGCGGCCAAAAGGCGCGGCCAATTTCGGTTTCCCCATAATTCAGATTCTCAGTCAAGATGACGTGGATATCTCGACGAACGATCGTAAACAAATCGGAACGAATGATCATTAATTACGTCAGGCGATCTGACGATACGCAACGTGACAATGACACGGGATCGATATCCTGTCAAATGTGATCTATCGTATTAAGAATAATCGACGGTAAGGCATTAAAATTCGTAATGGATTTCCAAGTATGATTTCCGGATACGAGACATCGAATCCAGCGTCGAATTCCAGGGATAAATGTCAATCGTCACGAAACGTCATACGATTTCGAACGATGCACGATCGGATTGCAGATCGATTTGAACGATTACAGATTGCTTTAGAGATTTTACTAACTGAACTTTTACTGATGATACGCGACGATGGTTAATCAATCGAAAATAATGTTTTGGACCGGTGCCGAGTAGAGGAAGCAACGTGTCAGTGGAACACCGTTTAAGGGGGGGCGGGGGCCAAACACTTCCTTCGCCAGATAGGATATAGCATGTATGTATCACTCGCCGGGACAGTGTCCGTTATATTACATTAGACGCGCATGAAGTTAATCTTATTTGTCGGGGGCTTGTCGTTGCCGTTATAATATGCCATAACGGTAAATAAATAAGGAGACATTCTTGCAGATGCAGCAAAACCTAAGCTCTTAAACCACCCGTTCTAGAAACCGTATCGATACTTTAATTTAAGTACAACCACTGTACCTTCATATATTATTCAAATACTTATATATCCACGTTATATTTTTAACAATACTTTAGACAACCATTGTCATTTATTTCACTTGCATTTTCTGATAAAATTCTACCGGCAATGAAAGTTTAATCTTGATATAAAAATACCGAGTCCTTCACCTTACTGTAAGAGCACGTACAAATACCGACGTATTGTCCATTGATTTTTATCTAATAATGCAAACTGTATGAAAGCACGCGTGTTAAAAAAAAAATCAAAATTGTTCAGAACGCCGTCACGAGACACAGCGATATACCTAACCTGGCCTGCCGGTGTACATACCTTAGACGCTTTCGATGCGCGTGTCTCCAGCAAGGGTGAAAAGAAAAAGAATTGCCGACGGGTGTGGAGGGGGCGGGGGTGGGGGAGGAGGGGGGTCGGTCGCCGTCCCCGTGTCGACAAAGACTCCTTTCGTATCGTTTTATCACATACACGACGTCATTAGGACGGCTGCTGTTCTGAAAGTCACCTGAATAGCGACGTAACGACACTTGTCGGTGGCACTCGAGTGGCTACTGCTACTCCGAACACGGGACAGAACTGTCAAGAGAAGCAAATACGTAGTTTCTATGGGCTGCTGTGGCAAATACGACTCATCCGAATGTGATTTTCACGGGGATACGTGGCGATGATCGGCCCGCCCGAATGAGAGTCACAGAAATTTTCTTGCCACGAAAAGATCACGATAAACAAACTCAACGCAATCTGAACACAATGTGCACCGCGAGCCGTACGGCCATCACTGATTTCAACTGGCACTAACTGCCGGTGGCGCCATCGCCTCTTTAGACGGGAGAACAAGGAATCGGACCATTGCGCGTGCGATAGTCGCATGCGGCACGAAGTATGGTCTATATACGAGGAGATTACAAGTGAGATTTCTTTTTCGTTTTTTCTTTTACTTTCATTTAAAAAAAAATATTCGTAACAACATTTTACAAACATTTCCTCCTTGTCTGATACGTTGAGACACGTATTAAATAGTTGCTTGTATGAAACATTCTTCGCTAATACTCACTTTATTAAATACGCATTATCGACAAAGTATTTGCTTTCATATGGCAGTGATATGAAAAGTGTTTTAAGTGTTCAATGAGCAAAAAGTTAATCGTACTTGTGACATTGATTGGTCCTTTTATATCTTTTACCTTTTTAAATTCTTAAGAATAGTTATGATTTTAGGGCCCTTTTTCATTGCCGCGAGAATACTGTAAGTAGTTGGCGCTCGGATAATTGCATAGCTCGCAAAATCCAGGTAACCCCTGAGGTCCAGCTGGCCCTCTCATCCCAGGGATTCCTGTCGATAAACGGAACTAAAAATACCAGCAGAAGAGTTTAAAAACATGTTTGTAACTTTTTTCTCTTTACCTGGTTTGCCTGGCTCCCCCCGTTCTCCTTGTCTTCCAGGCAATCCAACGCCATCATTGCCAGGTGGACCTATTAACATAACCTCCGTCAAGAAAACCAAACCAAACAACAATGTCGAAAAAGTTCTTATGTATACTACCAGGCAATCCCCGTGGACCCATTGGACCTTCTATACCAACACCTTCCTGGCCTTTGTCACCTTTTTCACCTCGTTCACCAGATGGACCTTGAGGACCTATGGGGCCTTGTGGTCCTGGTAATCCAACAAATCCACGTTCCCCAGGTAAACCTGGAGGACCTGGATCACCTGAAAAGCAATTTCTTAAATCAGAATTTCAATTTAACTTAATTTTATTTATTTAATTTATCAGCATATAGTGCTGGTGNTTGTCACCTTTTTCACCTCGTTCACCAGATGGACCTTGAGGACCTATGGGGCCTTGTGGTCCTGGTAATCCAACAAATCCACGTTCCCCAGGTAAACCTGGAGGACCTGGATCACCTGAAAAGCAATTTTTTAAATCAGAATTTCAATTTAACTTAATTTTATTTATTTAATTTATCAGCATATAGTGCTAACTATTTACAAATTTCGGTACAAACTGACCATATTATTTCTTTACTACTTTAATTTTGACCCTGCTGTTTTCTTCTAATTTCTAGTACTTCCAGTTTTAGTACGAACAAGACTAAAATATAAAAACTTAGAAATTGCAGCAGGAATAATGTAGTAATGAATAGTGAACCAAATTTAATGTAGGATTGTTAAGCTACAAGGATGTCATACAAGAAGAAAAAATGTTAGGATATCTAACCTCCTTAGCTAAAGTATTCTATCTAGCATTTCAAAACTAAAGAATAATTTGGAGTTTTATCAATGAAAAAGTATTAGATTGAACACTTTAACTAAGGAAGACAGATCTGATTTAGTAGGTACCTGGGATGCCCTGGGTTCCGGTTCGACCGGGACGACCCTGCCGGGCCAGTCCCGGCAACCCGGGTGGTCCTCGAAGACCTTCTGTTAGTTCTTTCAGCCCCTCTGTGACACATGCAGGATTCCATTGTCTTTATCGACGTACATAGCCACGTGACTTGTTAATCTCCGATCGATCGATTGTTAATCGAGCGGACATGCGTGTATGTAAATCACGCCGCTGATGAATGTTGACTCTAACAAAGGATGAAGGTGGAATTTCAAGCAACTCGTGATGGAACGATCACGATGATAACCATTGTGACTTGCTAAACTAAAGATATTTTTGTGCAATGACAATTTACCGTCTACTATGGATTTCTGAGGAGAAATTACAGTTTCTCGATCATCATATTAGAACTATATACAGAAATTGATTCGCTTCACAACATTTAAAAAAGCTTTGAATGGTTCTGATTTGATGATCGAGTGCTGTATTTTTAAAATAGAAGAGAGACACCAAAAACCCATAGCAGGATCATTTCTACCATCATGTTCTAAGGTTATGGGGTCGAATGCAGGCAAAAGAGGTTGGTAACCCTTTTTCTCAGGGGTGTACCTGGGCGACCTTGTGGACCAGGTGATCCAGGACGACCTGGACGGCCTCGACCAGGTGGACCAGGTGGGCCTTGCATCTGTGCTGTTGCAGGCAAAAGAGGTTGGTAACCCTTTTTCTCAGGGGTGTACCTGGGCGACCTTGTGGACCAGGTGATCCAGGACGACCTGGACGGCCTCGACCAGGTGGACCAGGTGGGCCTTGCATCTGTGCTGTCATCTCAGTTATCTGCTCTGTGTATGTACGCAGTAATAAAAGAAATAATTATCTTTTACTTTTTTATGTAATCAAGAACTGGCCAAGAACTGGCCACGTCATGTGTTCCGTGAATATTGTTGCTCTGGCTAGCAATTCCAACTTTTCCTATATTTCTTAAACGTGTTACCAACTACATTTTCAAATAGTTCGATTAATAAGTATCCATTTGCTTTATATTTTTCGATGAAATAACATTACTGTGCAGAGTAGTAGATATCTACCTCTTAACACATTGGCACATATATCTCGAATTTCTGATTCGGAGATACTTCGGCCTGGTGGTCCTTGGACTCCTGGCATTCCTGTTTGTCCTCTGACACCTGGTAGACCTTGAAGCC
>NIPQ01089390.1:0-10851 GCA_002806875.1 Lepidotrigona ventralis hoosana | reverse complement strand
AATGTCAATGGCTAAAAAATAACTGGCCCAAAGAACTAGGAGAGTATTTATCAGTGTTTGCAATTCTCGAACTAATTTCTACAATATTGTTAAATACAACCTTTCTCTCTCGCTCTCTCTCTCTCTCCCTCTCTCTAAAAATCAATAAAGATCATCTCACCAGTTTAATGCAAAACACGACTGCGTTTGATGATAATCTAACGAGTCTTCGGCTACTAAAGTTATTTCATTAATCCCATAAACTTTAATGACAAAAATATCAGACATTCCTTTAACCTTATCATTTACTGATAGACGCTAGTTCGTTAAAAGTTATAAATACGTTGTGTACGATACCTTTAATTTTCTGAGATCACCAGTGCCTGAGATAATCTAACATAGCAAATATTCATCGTTCGTACATGAATATTCCCGCGCAACATTTCATCTTAATCAGTAGAAAAACTTAAATCGAAAAGGCGAAATAAGGGAAAAGGAAATTGTTAATGCTGCCAACGTTGTTGATAGACCACCTTGTAACGAAGCAGTCCACTTGATAGTACATTTGCGTTTATCATAATACTACTAAGGAAATGTGAACTTATAGAATACTCTCCTAATTCGAGAAACGGCCACTGCACCACAGCAAATAGGTAAAATCCGTCACTTATCTACGAGACAAATGGATTTTTAATCACGGCGATGAAACTCTGCTATGCACAGACGGCATGACCAGGAGCCCTCGGGAGGAGACGCAAGAGGCGGAGATAGACAATACATGTGGTATCCACGATCACAGTCGTCACAGAACAGCAGCTGATCCTAGTTTGGTTCGCGAAACAATTAATTAGCTTGTAACGATTCCTCAGTAGATGCATTCACGATTATTGTTTTACGTAGTCTACTATCCAGTTCCATTGCTAATTCTCGGTAANTTTTTTTTTTTTTTTTTTTTTTTTTTTTTTTTTTGTTTCTACAGAGAGTATATATATCGGTAACTAGTATTAGCAATAGTTCGAAACTTGAGAAGATTTAGGATCGTTGACAGAGCGCGCCTCCATGCATCTTCCTCGAACTATTTTGATTTAGGATCAACCGATCGGCAACACTTTTTAAAAACAAACGGAAATTACACAACTTGCTACACGCTTATCACCTTGTTACGCTGTGATGTTCAATTTTTGCAAAATACCATTTTCTAACGAACATTATTAATTTCTCGACTATTCTACTTTCAGATTGTTATTAAGTTGTTTGAAACTTGCTCAGCCAAGGGCATCTGTAACACCTCGGTTATTTTAAAAATTTTCTTCACTAGTGGCCATCAACCAATGGAAATCAACGTAACGATGGTAACAGAGAAATAAACAAGTTTTAACACGTTCCGTGCCATGTGCACCACCGGTGGTACACGTCGAACTTGATCTTCAGGCCACGTGTACCACCATATTTCTAATAATATTACCACAAGTGATAGCTACTCTAAACAAGAGAACTACTTATCGATTGATGATGTAATGAAAGATTGTGTGGTAATATATCAACCTTTAGTCAAAATATCAAATGGCCTGAACGACAACAAAAGGCAAAAATCGCTTGCCACGGAACGTGTTAACAAAGTTAACTGGTAACAAAAAAAAGGGGGGGGGGAAGAATCAAAATAGTTGGAGTAGATACACGTGGATTATTCTTTGTTTCCCGGCCGCGCAGAACCCGGAAAAATAGTAATGAATACTCACATCGTTGTCAGAAGTGCCACAGATGGAACAGCATTTGCATTCGATACACTGCCACCTGTACTTGCGAACAGAAACGATCATGTTCGCTGTGAATTGCAAACAAGTCGGATGCCCTATAACAAGAACGTAGCTAGGTCATGGAACGCGCATATAGGACGGAAGAGGATAGCTGTTTGGACGAGTAGAAAGGTGCTAGGACATTTATCTTGTGCCGAAGAACAGTGAACTCCAAGCTATTATATATCTCGTTATATCTAGTATCTTTTTTTTTCCACATTCGGAAGCATTCTTTTTTTTTTTTTTTTTTTTTTTTTTTAAAANTGGCTGGGATTAGAAAAGAAATGGGCTATAAAAGAGTATACAAAGATTTTGTACACGCGAGGAATTGATTTCACATTTTAGAGGAAGACAATATGCCCAAGGAATAGTTTTCTCAGAAACAATGACATCTCTCCATATATCTTCTCCAGGAAGAGACGAATAGACGAGAAGAACTGACCGAGCGCTACCGTAAAGTATACATATTTACAAAATTGTCTCTCCAACCTGGTGTCAATTTCGTCTCGACGAATAAGAAATAGATATTTAATACCCTCGAAAGATAATCTCGTATCTGGCCAGAGTGGGCTTGACGCGACCCGAAGTAAACAACAACAACAACACAGCAAGAATAATAAATACACTGACTATAATTCAGCTTCGAACGAAAATGAACCTTGGAGAGAGAAGCAGCAGCATATATTCTTCAAATATAATCTCACAAATCTCGTTCCCACACCACCATATAGCATATACTCGTCCCCCATGTACACACAGCCGGATATATACGCAACGCGCATGGATTTCACCATGGAAAGGAAACGAGAAGAAACCCGAGTTTTGAATCCCGGTTTTACCGGCCAGCAGAGAGATAGAACAAAAACCGGTGATGTGAATGGCTTTTAATTGTGATTCATTCTCCGCGTATACTTGCGCTTGATCTTTTCCTCTGGCTTACCTGAGCGGCCGCAATCACTGCAAGAGACCAACTCCTCGGAACCGCCGGTCTTTTTATTTTCCCTAGCATCGCCCAGACAGAAGTCGCAGTACGGGGATGGTTGCGCGGACTTGCCAGCTTTTTTATCGTTCGTCCCTGGTGTTGGCGGGCCCTCGGCCCTCACCGAGGAAGGCGATGGCACGGCCGTGCCTGGCGACGCCACTGCCGGCAGATGCTCCTCCTTCGCAGTTGGTATTGTAGGCGAGGCTGGCGCTACCGTTGTCGTTGCCACCGCTGGCAATTGTTGCTGCTGAGACGGCTGTTGCTGCTGCTGCTGAGACGATGATTGCTGCTGCTGTTGCTGAGACGATGGTTGCTGCTGCTGCTGCTGCTGCTGAGACGGTTGCTGCTGTTGCTGTTGCTGTTGCTGCTGCTGAGACTGTTGCGGCTGAGGTTGCGCTGGCTGAGACTGCGGCTGTGGCTGCGTCGAAGCTCCCGCAGCGGACGCGGAGGGCGCTGCGGGAGAGGGACTCGAAGTGCTTGACGAAGTTGCATTCTGACGACCCCGACGTGTACCACCTGATCACAAACCGACCACATACCCAGTTGCGCTTTGCGTCACAAGCTAATGACCATGCACACTGGCTTAGAGACAATGATTTAGAGTCAATTTCAGAGTGATGGCGATTGCAACGATAATCGATTCGTATTCGTCATGAGAATTATGAAGATCAATTTTCACTTGTAAAATCACGCAAATCAATTGAATATCCGAATTAATTGGTTTTAAATCGTTATTTTCACTTAAATTGCGATTGCAACGATAATCGATTCGTATTCGTCATGAGAATTATGAAGATCAATTTTCACTTGTAAAATCACGCAAATCAATTGAATATCCGAATTAATTGGTTTTAAATCGTTATTTTCACTTAAATGTTCACGCCTAATTTTAAATCTTCAATATACAAGAGAAGCTCTCGATCGTTCAAGGATCAGTGATCTCATCGATTTGCAGACTTATTCCCTTCGCAACAAATACACAACAGACATATGTTGCGTTTCGTTTCACGCCTAATTTTAAATCTTCAATATACAAGAGAAGCTCTCGATCGTTCAAGGATCAGTGATCTCATCGATTTGCAGACTTATTCCCTTCGCAACAAATACACAACAGACATATGTTGCGTTTCGAAAGGATCGGACGTACGTTTCCTCTACAAAGAGGGGAAAGTATTAATTTAGCCAAGAGTAATTTGTAATTTTCTTGAACGGAACGGGCAAGGCAAGAGCAAGAAATTTCGAATAATATCGAGAGAGATTGATCCAAGGAATCTTCGATCGCTTAAGGCGAAATTTAAGTATTAATTTAGCCAAGAGTAATTTGTAATTTTCTTGAACGGAACGGGCAAGGCAAGAGCAAGAAATTTCGAATAATATCGAGAGAGATTGATCCAAGGAATCTTCGATCGCTTAAGGCGAAATTGTTGAAACAAGAATCGATTATTCGATGCATCACAAATTTAAGTTTTAACGAAAACAATGGCACAACAATAAGGAAACAAATGAAATACTTTATATAGAGATACATATAATGTATGTATGTATGTATGTATGTATATATATATATACACACACGCGCATACATACATATACATATATATATATATACACACACAAAACATAATAATCGTAACAAGGTGCACATGTTATATCAATTCGATATGCATTCCATCACCAGGAANGGCAAACGTACGTGATTTTTAAAATACGTGTAAACAATACTCATATTAACAGGAAAGGGAAATGGTCGTTATCATACTGACTTAGAAACGCTCTTCTCCGTATGATACGTACACGGCAAAAACAAAAAAAAAAAAAAAACAAGTAATAAAAATGAGAAGAGATTATTGTGCTTGAAGAGGTTCCATACGCATGAAAAATACTATGGAAAAACGTGGAAACACAAAAATCCATCATGGCTACAGTTATTTTGCAATACATGCATTTGCAATACATGTAAATCAAGAAGAAAGTAAAAGAAGAAGTAGAAGAATATAAGAAGAAGAAGAAGAAGAAGAAGAAGAAGAAGAAGAGATTATAATTAATTCCATCAAGTTAGGAAAATGTTCAGGTTTCTATGAACAAGTAGTAGTAGTTGCAAGAATCTGGGATCCAAGAGACCAAAGATTATATAGGCACCAGATTATAAGGTAAAAGGTAAAAGATTACAAGGTAAAAAAAGACATTGGGAGACCGGGAACGAGTTGACGTTTGTTCCTTTGTTCTTTTTTTTTTTTTAGGAGGGAGAGGGTTCTGGTATTTGTTCTTTTTTCTTTTTTGTTTCTTTTTTTTTTTTTAAAGGAAAGTGAGAAAATTGAGCTGATTTTGGCTCCAACCTGGCTGGTTCGAAGCAGCGGTGTCTGCAACGCTCCTAGGTTCAACTTCGGCAGGACTGGGACTTAGTTCCTTAGCAGGATCACCGGAGGAAGTAGAGTGGGAATGACCGTAATGGTAGACCAGACCAGGTCTGGTTTTATACCGTGCGCTGCATACTGCAAAAGTGCAAATACTGTTTTCCCACAAACCATCCAATGCAACGTCCATGATAAGAGAAATCTTGGTCGACGAGTTGGTTGGACGATATGGGAGGATGTGTTTGTTTAACCGCCGCGTCGGGAACATACTCTTCATATATCCCTTTTGTAACAACAGTGGGCCTCGTAAAGATTAAAAATATAGAAGACAGTAAAGAAACAGAATGAAATCACTTTACGACGGCGTGAGAAAAGAAACGTCGAAGAACGGGGCGGTTAAAGTAAATCTAGGATAGAAGCTTATAGGTTAGGGACAGCATTTGCACACCTTCCGCACCAGTACATATCCCTATCCACCTACGAATCTATATGTGGACAAGCAGTGAAGGAGTTCCAGCCCAAGAAGCAAAACTAATACGATGCAAGGCTTGATGCTTGTATACTCCTACAGAATGAGCTCGCTACAGTGTGAGCCAGTACATTCTTGCTCTGTTATTGGCAGGAAGTATAGAAGTCCGAAGATATTTGGCCAATTTCGTAAGCTCGACTGGTCACTTGAGAGAGACCAATGAAACTTCGAATATCGTGAGGTATTCTCCTCTATCATTGTGTGATCGAGGCTTACTAGTCGAGACCAAATGTCTTTAGATTTATTTTCTGCTAATCTAACAGGAGTGGTTTCAAGAAGTAAACAGATTGCAGGCACATTCGAGTTAATTTATAGACTTCATGTCTGGAAAAAGTTCGATCAAATTAGTAATGACTATTATACTCCTTCAAGGTTCGGACAAACGCGACGTTACGTTCGTAAAAATTATGCTCCAAGTACTTTCGATATCTCGTCTCAATGCTACTATTGTAAACATAATTTTGCGTGTCATGGCAAATGAGAAAAAAAAAAAAAAAATTAAAAAAAAAAAAAACGCTGTATGAGATNTATATATAGTAAATAATATTTGGCAGATACGTGACCGTGATTAATAAGTTTGCGAATGGATATGAATTCACGAAACGCGAATTAAATGACAAACGATTGTACAATTTCAGGGGGTAATTACCTTTATATAGAATGGCATACTATTATTATACTGTTTCATTGAACTTTCATACAACCTAGATCAATAGATTCTTTTTGTAAGTAAAAACTTGAATTTTTTTTTCTCTATGATCAATCTTTGCCTTTCATCCATGAATCATACCATGTCTCTTCATACTTCGATAAACAGGAAAAGAGAAATGGAGTACAAGGTTTTTGATACAAACAGAAATTATACAGTAAGGACTGGAGTATGCTAAGTAATATACCGCAATTCATTAACTTGAAGGAAAACAGCAGTCAATACAATACTGATCAATTCCTCTGAATGAAAGAGCATTAAAAGTCAACCATGAAATTACTTGTACAACTAAAAGGGCACCTTCCCACGTTACAAATCTGATTATACTTAATCACCATTCCCAAATGTAAAATTATGCGGCAACCAAGACTAAAATCTTTAATAATTTATTTCGAGCTTCCAATCATCATCTTATATTAATATAGTAATCTCTGCATATCTTGTAAAATAGTACGTAGGTATTGTAAAAATATAATTATTTAATAAAATTAACAAATCTTCTAACGCACTGCATTTTTTTTTCTCTTATTTCGAGATTAACAACTGATAAAACTAATAATGATGATAATAATAATAATAATAATAATAATAATAATGATAATAATAATAATAATAATAATAATATTTGTAATGAAACTAGTAACAGGAAGTGGTCATTTGTAGTTGTATCTGTGATTAAACTTACGGTCACAAACGAATGGCTTATCGGTGTCAACAGCATCATAGTTGGTTTTCTTGCGTCCGCGTCCCCCACCCTATATTTAATAAAATATATGAGTGACAAATTTAATATCTGTTGCATGCAAAGAAATTGAATCAAGAATTTAAACGAAAAGCAAATTAGTTTGTTTTTTTCTTCCTTATTTTGCAACTTTTTCGGTACAACGCTGTACAATATTATCATTACCAGACGAGAGCAATGTAGAACAAGATACTTTTGTATAACAAGAATCTTCTAATTCGTGAGTTATTGACACATCATTAATTAACAAACAAATACACAGATGGGAATGACCGTATAAATAAATGTAAACATTGATAGCAATATATTGAAAGATATATATGAAGCATAAACAATTGAGGAACTTTATGTATTCAATATCTGTTGATTACAGCCCATACTCATACCGAAAAAATTAAATTAACGAATTTGTATTAAATTTACCTTAGTACGTTTGCCCCCAGGACTGTCTGAAGAAGACGGATGATTTCGTGCAGGGTGGTGACCACCTCCACGTGGTTTTCTTCGTTTCCTTTTACTGCTATAACTCTCCTCATAATCGTAATCACTTTCAGCATCTGGTTCCTCGTATGTGTCCATATCTAACATGTCTTGCTCATCATAGTACCATGCATCTTTACTATGTTCATCTGCATTAAATTAACACATCTCATTGTAACAGGTGAGATTTATTTTTTCGCTTTATTCCATTAACGATTTAATATTATGATTACCTTTAAGGGCCACTGAATCTTTGCTATCATCATTTACATGTGTTACAGTCTCTATACCTTCATTACCGTCTTCAGTGTCACCTCTTGGTCCTCTTTTTGGATGCAAATAATGCATCAAATATTGTCGCCGTTTTTTCCTCCATCTTTTACTGGGATATGTGTATATTTGTCCATGTAACAAGCCTGGTAGCCTTTCTCTCGAAGACATAAATAACGCAGAGTGATTCTGTGCTACACCTACAATTTCGTATAATTAAATAACAACAGCAATAATTATCATTTTTTGATAACTATACTAATATTTACAACATTAGTACATTATCACTTTTAATTGAACAATTTCGGAATATGTCCATTTCAAATATCTTCTTTCAGTTACATAGAAATTAGAAAAAAAAAAAGAACAGAAATTTCAACAAAAAAAATTTTGTTATATTTTATTATACGTCATATTGGTTGGGTAAAAATTCCATAGAAAAATTATGATAACTAATACCTGTTTGAGTAATATTTACAACATTAGTACATTATCACTTTTAATTGAACAATTTCGGAATATGTCCATTTCAAATATCTTCTTTCAGTTACATAGAAATTAGAAAAAAAAAAAGAACAGAAATTTCAACAAAAAAAATTTTGTTATATTTTATTATACGTCATATTGGTTGGGTAAAAATTCCATAGAAAAATTATGATAACTAATACCTGTTTGAGTAATATTTACAACATTAGTACATTATCATTTTTAATTGAACAATTTCGGAATATGTCCATTTCAAATATCTTCTTTCAGTTACATAGAAATTAGAAAAAAAAAAAGAACAGAAATTTCAACAAAAAAAATTTTGTTATATTTTATTATACGTCACATTGGTTGGGTAAAAATTCCATAGAAAAATTATGATAACTAATACCTGTTTGAGAATCGAGGAAAGGCATACGTAAACGTCGTTCCCTGCATAGTCGGCTGTTATAATTCGACGAGTTTTCAATGGCTTCCCTGTATGCCGTGTCATTGAGGAAGCTGCAAGGAAATCAATAATAGCAACGTAAAGTTCTGCATCCTATCGAGATTAAATTCACGTTTTATAGTTTTCAGACAAAAGAAGAACACGTACCCCTCGATTTTACACAAGTTACTTTCATTTACAACTTGAATAATTCCTTGTGTAGCCGGCGAGATTGTAATGGCTGTCATTTTACAACAACCAAACAACACTCTCCGGAGCTTGTATGCTTGCCGCTTGCTATTCTCGCCGGAAGCTAAACTCCATATTTTCAGGCATGCGCATTCATTCTAGCCAGGATTATTTGATGCATGAACAAGATAAAACCAAGAGATACAACCTATGCTAGTATCTAGTTTAGTTAGTATCTAGTATCTGGATATTTATTAACTAATCATTTGTTAAATTTATTAACCAATGACATTAGCGAATTGTAAATCTTTCATAATTTCACACTTCCATGACAGATGCAATAATAATATAATATATATATATATATATATATATAACTTGTATAAAATTTACATTTACAAAATTTGACTTGTTATACTGTTTCTCTTCTTATAGTACTTCGTAACGAAAATAATTAACAAAAAAAAATTTGTCTTTATTTCAGTTATAACAATGTATTAGCATATAAATGTACGAGTTAACATTTATTTCTTGTTCAAACAATTGTTAGTCAAATAAAACCAACTTTAATCGAAGATATTACTTTATTGTGACAGATTTTAATGACAATAATTATAACAATGTATTAGCATATAAATGTACGAGTTAACATTTATTTCTTGTTCAAACAATTGTTAGTCAAATAAAACCAACTTTAATCGAAGATATTACTTTATTGTGACAGATTTTAATGACAATACGTCATTTGCGTCGATGTGATTTATAGTTTACAGGAATAATTTGTTTCCAAAAGATACTGGCGCAATTACAGCAATATACATATATTGACAGTATCTGCAATAAATTATGGAGCACAGCCGTCGAGATAGTCATTTGCGTCGATGTGATTTATAGTTTACAGGAATAATTTGTTTCCAAAAGATACTGGCGCAATTACAGCAATATACATATATTGACAGTATCTGCAATAAATTATGGAGCACAGCCGTCGAGATGAATATTTCGAGTTACATTCAATGTTTCAGCTAAAACATAAAACTGCGAGAAATGAGAAATTATTTAGTTGTAGCTTTCGAATAAAATAAGTAAATTAAACCATACATTCCATTTTTAATTTATGTTTAATTTATTAAAAGCAATATATTCACGTTTTTTTGGATAAAAAAGAAAGATCTAGTTAGTAAAAGGGAAGATTTTTATGAATTGGTAAGTTAAAATTTGATATAGATTTTTATATATTTTCTATTTCTACCCTGACATTGTATCAAAGTTTGCATACTAATTGAAATTAATTAAATGCAAATCATCTTACACTTTCACGGTTATCTTAATAACAGTAATTTCTTTCGATCTATTTAAAAGACGTGATTTTAGATCCTGTCGATCTACATTACACTCGATCCTACCGGAATTATAATCTGGAAATAAATAAATATATGTTGTATATTTGTATGTATACAAAGCTTATTTAAAACTTCTCTTCGCAATTTTTATCCTTCCTCTCTTTGAATACTTTGAATTTCGCAATCAAATCATCAACAGGAATTTCCCCATGCACCACGTTGTCCCTCGTTCGTACATTTACTGTGCACTTATTTAAAACTTCTCTTCGCAATTTTTATCCTTCCTCTCTTTGAATACTTTGAATTTCGCAATCAAATCATCAACAGGAATTTCCCCATGCACCACGTTGTCCCTCGTTCGTACATTTACTGTGCTAGCGTTAAGCTCTTTTTCTCCAACGACTAAAAAAATATGTTTATGTATCAATTAAACGTTAATATTTCAGTATATGATAGACAAGATATTATTATACACAACGTTTTATTACCAAGAATAAAATTAAATTGTGCGACTTGAGCATTTCGTATCTTTTTGTTCAGAGTATCGCTTGGATCTGTATCAAGC
>NIPQ01089389.1:0-11627 GCA_002806875.1 Lepidotrigona ventralis hoosana | reverse complement strand
AATTTTTATAAACTGTTATTCATAAATAAAAAATAAACATCATTGATAAACTGTACTCTATTTATATTTTATTGTCTAATAGTACAAGTTCATTCGACTTTTATTCCAGTATCTCTGAAAATTTGACAAAATTTGTTTCTTAATTTAGTGAATAATACTATTGTAATACTATTTGCACTATTATTATTCTTGACATTTATATACTATTCATAAATTATCATATTCTGCAATTAAACTCAATCACGCTGACATCGCAAATAATAAAACTTTGTCACTCCTTTTCTCTTAGTTATTCAATTTAATTCAATAGAATCACGAAAGACAGTTATCTCGCGGATAACGCTAGTAAGTTTTATGATTTCTCGGTAGACGTGGGCGAACTATAAATATCTTTGGAATGAAACGCGCGCGTTGAAACAACAGACTAATAAAAACGAATTCACACCCTATACGAACATTCCACCATTTTCAATTTCCTTGTTTTACATAATTTCGTCCTTACGACTTGCATCAATCGCCACGTGACGTATAAACCTCATAGTCATTAATTAATTGCATAAAGTGAAAAACAGAAAAACGTGACGATATATATTATAAACATTGTATTATAGTTTAAATTCACCTTAGAACTTATTGTTATTTATAATTTTAATTCTTTCAATATTTAGAGGCATTTCTGTTAAAACGTAACTTCTCTATAGTCTTTTTACGTTAAAAGTTTCGTTAACACTTGTCTCCCGAACTGGTCGATTAAAAGAAAACACAGACGAGTCGATTGCCAACGAGAAAGCAGGGAGGAACACTTTCTAACGAAACGAGGTCGGTTTTGTAATATCCAAATGCCAGTCTGTGGCTCTAGCCGGGGCGATGGCCGAAGTCCAATGAGACCAGTCATCATCCTTCGTACTCTTCTACCCTTTTACTTTTTCACTAACGAATTGTTTTTCTCATTTGAGAGTCTAAGAAGAAATTCCTAGAGCGTCATAAGTTCATTCATTTGTTGCTACGAGGAGCAAGGAAAAATTTTAATTTTGTGAATGAAGGATTAAATTCCCTTTTGTTTTGCATCGTGGACAAACAGTTATGCTACTATAAATTCCAACAGTTATGCTACTATAAATTCTGAAACTAAAGATTGCGTTGGAAGCGGGCTTAACCCTGTATAAATAACTTGGATCACTCACCTGAGAGTAACTTCATTCATGAATTTTTCAAAGCAAATTTCTATTCCTAAAGATTTAAGACTTAAAAGCTGATTGTACGATGTAGTGAAGTAACTCGAAATTTTTTACATTTTTACAGACAATTGCCCACGGAGAATTGATATTCTTTTCACTGATTTATCTTCTAACAAAGCTAGAAAAATAGAGTGATCTGTTATGTTACTTTTTTTTTTTATTAATGCATTAATAAGTCTACCCTTGTTAAAGAGAATATAAAAGAAATTAGTGAAGTTCTTGAGATTTCAATAAAATTCGTTTCATAAACTCTAATAAATCCTAACGATACACATAGACCCTGGATTTTATTTCTTTCTTTTTGCAAGACAGAACGAATCGATCGTTAAGGTGGGAAAATCTTTTGCACAATATGCACACGTGAAAAAAATGTACCTTTCGCGATCTCGGGGCGCGTGCATAGGCGCCTCCCCGACGACGACGACGCGGACAAGCGCGTTCAAGCCTGATGACGCAATGTCTATTTTGTTTAGCCGAGAATTCTACGTTCTGCAATCTCGATCGATCTTATCGTCGTTTATATTTCGACGACTGCAAGATACTTGGTAAAAAAAAAACAAATAGTATCGAAGACTGATGGGATTTTCAAAGAAAATAGTACGAGTTTTTGAATCGTTGCAAGATCGAAGAACGATTCGTCGAATTTGATATTTGACGTTCTACGTGTAAGTCTAGATTCGAATTTTAATTAAATGCTGGAATTATTTATTCATATAGGAAGTGCACACGATAGAAGAAGAATATATATAATTATATAATAAGGATATTATACGAATAAATATTTTTATTAAACTTGTGCACGTACACCAATATGATATACTATAATTATGTAATAGCACTACTGCTATTGACAAGATTGAGAAGATATAAAATAAATACTAAATTATATACTAAAACTATTAATTAAATACTAAATTAAATACTAAATAAATACTAAAACTATAACAGTTTTAATAAAACAATCTTAAGTTCACGTTAATTTTCCATCGAATCTAAAACTCACTTACACTTATGCTTTCTCTTGGAAGTAAAAAGAATTCCCTAATAATTCATATAGAAAATTAATTCTTTGATAATTCCATCAGTCTTCGATTATCATCAAGATTACATTACATCGTATTAATACATGCTTGACTGAAACAATATGAGGATTGAAACAACATGAAGATGAGAAGAAGAAGCAAATGGAAAGGAATCGTGTCGCGGTCGAAGTGTGCCTAATTCCCTTACGTCAAACGCACGCTGTGGTTGCACCACTGATCTTTCGCGTTACGGCATTTCTAGATCGTCGCGAGATATCTCAATGATTCGAACACTGTAACACGGCCTCCGAAAAATCTGATCGATACTCGCGTTTGCCGCGATCCCGCGACCATCGAACAACAAAGTTCTCGCCGCCATGCTTGCACGCTTGAATAAAAAGGCGACGAAAATAGGGCAGTAGATCAATGCCAAGAGTTTAAGGCGTTCTAGATCATTTGTTTGCCCGAAATACGTTGGAAGCGTGTGACCGATTTTTATTTAGATGCCTTTAAACGAAAACATAGCTTTTCTCTTCGATCGCTCGAGAATCATGGTATTTTATAAAAAAGAAGTACATCATTTTATTGAATCTATGATATAGGTTAATCCTATTTGTTTGAGCTTCGTTACATTTGTATTATTTGAGCAACTCAAGGTTTTTCCTACGAAAATAATTCAACATCGGATTTGAAATTGGTTTCTCGTCGAGGATTTTATGCAATGAAAACTCCATTTGGATTTAATTTTGATCACACACTCGGGATAGTAACCACTTTGATAATTCAATTAATATTCATTAGCATTCATTTTCGATTTTGTTAACAATTTTTATCACCAATAATTCTATTATATTACTGAAAATTAAGTTGATTTCCCACGACCACTCACAAAATATAATCTAGTCAGTAAAGCTTCACAGCTTTCAATTACATTCTGCTAATATCAGCAATGAAAACAGAGGAGAAATCAAATGAACGTAAAAAGTTTTGCTTCTAGTAACAATATAATATCTACTTATAATTTCAATAATCGAAATTCAACGTATGCATGATGCACAAAAATATATAGAACGTCAAAAGAACACAACATTTGACAAAACTTGCCTTCAATTGAAATCGTATTTATGTTTATAAAAATATAAATTTGCATACGCGTCTGCAGTCTAGATTGCATCCATCAAAAATATCCAACTAATAACTGTAAAATCCTACCGGTATCCGGAACGGTTCCTGAACGAGCCGTTAATGGCGGATTTATTGCCATCGGCGCACTTGCAACAGTCACTCCCCATGTCACGCGTCCGCTCAACGCACTCTTCCTCCTTGAATCAAGATTCACCACTCGCGATCCACCAATGACGATCACCAGCAATGATAATCACTGACGAGTTCGTCGAACCGACGGTCCCGGGAGAGAAAGTTCCATGCCTCGTGCACGGGGATTGAACAAGGGGGTTGAAGAGGCGGATGGAATCCAAACCGATGCATCGATTCTTCTGCGTATTCCGATTGTGGTCTGCTCGCATCAAGCAAACTTCTCACCGATATTCATTCGATCGACGATCTCGTCAAACGTTGGCATCGTCGTTGCGTTATTTATCGTCGACGTTTACTCGGTGACAAGCGTGCAAAAATAAATCCACCGGGCGTTCTTTCGTGTCGCACGACCCTGACACGTCTGTTCGATGACTTCACTTTGTCTGCTCGTCATTCTATCAACCGCTTCCGACAATGAGACTCCAGCTGGATCGCGAAACTCGTATTACATCACTGATCCACTCTCTGTTCTTCTCCTTTCGATTGATCGCAAATTTTCAAGAGGTATTTTCCCTGCCTCTTGTTGAAATGAAAATACTCGCCCGAATGTGAACAAGTTAGTGAACTATCATTATACCAGGACAATTATGTAAAAATATTGTTGTGAATTGTTGTATGGAAAAAAGTACTCGAAGGATGATTCGTCTCGAACTCTAGAGGGGGGGTAGCGCGCGATCGTCGAGCGATCTATCAGCCATCCGATCCCTGGTCGTTTCTCTAGACCTCTCTGTTCTAATTAACGGCCGATGCCGTGTAAAAGTAAAACGAGTTCGAAGAAGAAGAAAGAGGCAGATAGAAAGAGAGGTCCGAGCTGATTTTTGGCCGCTCGTCGATCGTCACGACGCTCCCTCGGAAGACTGATAGCAAGATGCCAGCGCCAGATCGTCCGCGCCCGATTTTCCACCTCCACATCCGCCACCTTCCGCTATAGTTCCGAAGGAAACTATAAGCAACGTGCCGTGGTAGCATCCTAGAGTCGAAACGGACGCGGACCAAGGAGCAGCGCCACCACTTTCGCGTCATTTCGCGAAAATTTTCAAGAGCTCGGTCGAATTTAGATTGCATCGGGGGGGAAGGGAGGAACCCGGAGGGTATTTTCGAAGAGAAGAACGTGAAAAGTCCGTGTCGGAGTTTTCGTAACTCGCGAGAGGGACGTGGACGACGCTTCCGTCGTCGTGGTGACGTAGCATTTGAATGGCCAGGCGATTGCCAATTCGACGATGAAAGGGACGATCTCGTTGTCGAACGTCAGGGCTTCAGGTTCTTCGATGTCGAGATTTCGACTCGAGTTTCGTAGGAAACAAGTGTAGCTTCTCTTGCTGATTTTTGCTTTTTCGAACGACGAAGAAGAAATACTTGGAATTGTTTTTAATCCTTTGACTTATTATTTAGACTGATTTAGATTTGCATAAAAATCCGCGATCTATAGCTTTGGTGCAATAAAGAGGTTCTACTCGTATCAGTTTGGACTACAGTTTTAATTCTTCGGGTTAAAGTTATTGTAGCATTTCAATGTTACGTCATTTCGTTAGAATAATTATTCAGTAAATTATAAAGTAAGATCTCTGTTTTTTGCATATGTTAAGTGAGTACATGTTTTGATAATTATTTCGATTCGTTTGTTAACTATCTCTTCAATTAGTCAGTATTAATTTTCATATGATTTTATCTTGTATTAAATACCCTCTTCTAAAATTCACATTCAGTTTCAAGAAATTTCCTCTTATTGAGGTCAAGATTTTAACTAAAAATCTATTCACGACATCTTAATGATATAACTTGGAGGAAAATTATTTCGATAAAAAAATGACATTATTATGATTATTATTACATATATTGTAATGTGCTGTTTGATACGACAATAATACGGTAAATGGTAATTTTTCTTCGACAAAACGTTTCAACAGATGTACTTAAGGAGGACTCAAGTACAAGTAGAGTGAGTCAGAAGACGAATCGTTCTGAAAAAGACAACAATTACTATCGATCCGTCACCCTTGTCTTATTTAAGCGGCGAGGCTAGATGAGGTCACGTCTTACGTTCCCGAAATAAGCGTTCAATGGTTATGCACCCAATCTTTCACCTTCCTAAGTAACTTAATACATTATTCATTATTAGACCGCGGATGTTTATACATGTAAACTATGCAAAAAGCATTTGAAAATCTGTAGGAAAAATATGAAAATATTTCGCCTGTTTTTCGTGCATATTTGCCTATTGTTCGTGCACCCTTTATATATTTGCTTATTGTTCGTATATATATTTGCATATTTTTTGTTTATATATGCACATGGCTTTTCCTTATAAATGAAATAAATATAAAAGCATGTATGCAAATATATAAAAATCAGATCAGATTTTGCATATCGCATATGTGCAGGTAAATATTTTCTTAAGCGTCCGCAGTCTCTTCATTACGAAAGAGACCTTCGATACAACAAACACTGAAAACTTACATGCTAAAACTAACTTTCATTGACAAAGAATGAGATTTCGTTTCTATTCAAGACTTCCAACATTCCACATTATGAAAATTTCGGTAATTTTGGATTAGTTCAAATTTACTTTTATAGCGGTCACTTATTTAAGAACGTGTTTAATAAATGAAATCTTTAATTTTGATAGTTGAATGTTGATTCAAGATTATTTAATTCAGTTTGTTAATCGTTAAATTACGTATTTCCCTTCTTTTTGTTTCTTCCTCTCTCTTTTAGTTAAAGAAGAAAACAGAATGCAGCAAATACTTTCGTCTTCTTTTCTCTTCATTTAATTTCAGTAAATGAAATTGAAGAAAACTAACCCATGACTAGCAGAACGTGAATTCTTATGCATTTATAGAAAATTTAAAAGTGTACTAAGAATTCATGTCATATAAAAAATATAATTTTCTATGTTATTATTTTTATTAAATATATTTCATGTATTAGATAAGACTCTACTTTTTTATTTATATTTTATGGAAACATGAATCTACAATCTAACATAATTAAATGCACTTTCCTTCCTCTTTTCTCAGTTTCACTTTAAAAAATGATATAAAAATAATCTGTATGTAATCTAGTAATTATTAGTAATTACTTCTTTCCCCCTTTTTTAGTTTAGCTACGTCCCTGGCATTGGAAAATCTACACGAGAATTATTAAGCGAAAATTCGCGTATACGAAATTACACGAGACGGCGGTGTAATTTGGTCCTCCGCGAAAATTAAGTGCGCGACAGCTCGAAATAAACTGCGTTTGATCCTTGGCACGTTTCAAGGTTTCCACCCGAAATTAGGGCCAATAGTCGAGAATGAACGATAACAAGTAAACGACAATGCTCGATCATTGTAGTACGAGACGAAACAACGCACTGAGGTCGTGAACTTTCGTATCGCTACCAGTTGCTTCAATCCGCGTTTTCAACTTCCGATTGCTTCGATTCCTCTTTCAAAATTATAATCGTTCCTATTACATAATTTGACCATTGTACTTGTATTAAAACAATAAATTTACACAAACGATAACAATTAATATTTTTAATAAAGAAATTCTATGTAAATATAATGAATTTCTTCAATTATTTATCGTATACAAAATATTGTCTGTGTACTTGAATATAATCCGTAGTAGTAAAATTAAAAATTACAATTATATTGTCAATGTTTATGCATTTACAAAAAAATCTGAACCTTCCTTAAAATTGAGGATAATAAACTGATAGACGACTTTTTACTGTTCTTGAAGCATTAATTCTTGAAACGAAATCGAGATTGTGAAAAGAAAATTCTACACGGTTGAAACAAATTGCCATTTAGTTTCTCCGCTCTAGGAAAAATACGAAAAATTGCATAAACGTTTGCGATCTAATCATAACGAAGCAAAGGTGTTTGGTTATTACCGAGCTACTGAAATTTGTTACAAGGTTAGCGAAATCTTATAATTAGAATATCTATGTTACAAGGTTCCAAGACACCAAGAGAAAATACACGGAGGAAAATGAAGGAACGTGATCTTACAGTTCGAATCGTAGCTCGTCGAAAACGTCGGACCATCGTAGTTTCGGTTCGATGACTATGTCCTCGCCGACTCGTCCTTGAACCGGAAGCACCTGGTCCGGCTCCAGCCATCGTGGCGGTCCTTTGGCTTTCGTCGCTTGATCTGCAACGAATTGCATAACGATGTGAATCGTTACTAGCTATGAAAATACATCCTTCAACGTGTGACAATATTTCTCGTGTGGAACGAGACGTGGTCCCAATTGAAAAAACACTATATATGACATCGTAACGTTGTTCGATCGTAGGCGAAAATTTATTGTTCGCGAAAGGCTACCTAGTATTTTCACGCTCACGTGGTTGCTTAGAAAAACAGAAGTGTATGTATGTATATATGTATGTATAGGCGAAAATCGCGGTCATGATCTACAAAAATATTTGAACGCTTGTGGAAATATTTTGTGAACGTTTTTATGAATATATTAGACGAATTGTTTATTTCTAATTTGTATGAATATATTATACGTCGATGAATATTTATGAATATTTGTGTTGCACGAATACGTTGTATGTGTCGTACAAAATATTTTGAATAAAAGTGTTGATGGTTTTTCATGATTTTATAATATTCGCTTACATCAGGAAGCTTATTAATAATTCAAGAGTATTAGAACAGTTAATTATTTGATATTATTATTTAATAAGTCGTAATACCCAGCGATTAATCATATGTTTGATAAGCACGATAGTTACACTGCAGATTATAAATTGCTCATGACATTTGTTGGAAAATTTAAATAGATTATAAAATTATGATGTAATAAAATGAATTTTCGATTACAATCCATATATGAGACTATCAAGAAGTTTACTATAAAAAATTTATTGTTATGAATGATTCATTATATTCTTCCAAACTCCAAAAATGTATCGCGATAGAGAACAAGGTTCTAACTTAATTAATTGTAATTAACTAAATACGTGATACTCTGAAAATTCGAAATACACTGCTACATTCAAATTTTTCAAATCTTCACTTACACCACTATTTGCCACACTGATCACGCGGAAAAACAACAAGCGTGTAATAAATGACACCTGACCATAATGAAAAAAGATAAAAATAGTGAAAGCCGTTTAATTTGTCCAAAATATCAATAGATGCTCTGATACCTACGGGCCGCGTAAATATAGATATTCGAGAAAGCAAGCAAGATGGGAACTACTTGAGAAAATCAAACGAGANAGCAAGATGGGAACTACTTGAGAAAATCAAACGAGATACATTCAATTTCGAATTCGTATTCACCGTAAGAAATTTCGTCGATCTCTTTGATGATCTCGGCCGCGAGAGGGAATCCCGAGCGTGCGTGTTTCTGCGTGCAAACCCGGCAATAAATAAATACTTTAAAAAATAAACATGGCCGCGACTGCTTCGGACACTTGGTTCCATTCCCAAACACCGACGCCGACGAACATCTTCCCCGACTGTACCTCTTCTCCACGCTGCGATTATAAATCTGGTTTTTTAACTCTTATTTTTAACGCGGATTTCGTTCGCGTAAACGTAAGCGCGTTATTACCGGCCGCTGGAGTACGCGGCATGCATAAATCCTGATTTTGCCTGCCGGTGAACTCGGTCGAGACCACCAGCCAGTCCCGAGATTTTTATGTAACAGCCGATCGTGAAACTAAACCTATAACCGATGTTAAACACGGTCTACGTTGCTCGTGTAAGAGCAACCTCCACCTGGCAGCCAGCGGAAAGATTCAACGACCAGTGATCTAAACAAATTTCGTCACTCGACGTCATCGATCGAGGATCCACCACGATCCACTTTCTTACCGAAACTTGACGAAACAAAGCCTGTTGAAACTTTATTGTCTCGCGTTTCTTAACTTTCGATGACTGTGAATTTTGTTTAAATGTTTGTCAGGTAAGATATATCGAGTTTAAAGGGGTTCGCGTGTCAAACGATAGTAACAGGAAGTGATTTTGAGAATTTTGATAACTTGGAACTGTTTCACGCGTTTCTGGTCCAAGATTCATTGAATTTTTCGTTGACAAGCTTGACGTCTATGGAGTCTCAGATTTTGAAATGCAATAATGAAACACGACGTTAATATTTTTTCTCGTGAGATCTTTAAAGACTTTCACGTGCATTTTTAACGCGAAATTCTGTAAATTTTCGATCTACCTTCAGAGAAATAATAATGAAACTGTGATTTCAATCTTTTTTGAAATATTCTATGTCGACTTTCGGAATCTTCCATAATTTTGAAGTTTCTTGCATACTTCTTACGCGAATCTTCCATTCACAATTCCAATTCTGACCAATTCACGTTTGAAAAGATAAAATGAAACACGTCATCACGGACTTCTTTTCAAAAGCATTGTAGTACATTGACTCGTGTGAGTCTTCGACAACTCTGAAGAATCCCGCACATTGCGCAAAATTCATTTAATCTTTTATGCACAGTTTCAAATTTGACTCAAATTCACTCGAAATTATTTGGAAAGGCAGACAGAGTTTTCCTTCTCGAAATATTTCATCTCTACTCATAATCTTCGACTCTAGATCACCTCACCCAAGATCCATTCAATTTTGACCGATTCACGTTTCATTTAAAGAATAAATTAAGACACGCTCATAATCATTCCTCTTTCCTTTTTAAAATATTCTAATGCATCGACTCTGATCTTCGACAACTTTACAGCATATTTCCTGCAAGTCAAGATCCGCCGGGTATTTTTCATCAACACAGTTGCGAATTTCGACGGGAATTCGCGTTCCGAAAGGAGAGTTTCCACGTACTTCTTACCTGTTAAGGTCATCTCGTCAGATGATACGAGAACCGATCCTTCCTCGCATTGACATCACTCGCGAAAGGGAGCACGCGAGAGCACGGTCGCGGTTTCGATTCGAGGAAAGAGGCAACCTGCACGTTGTTCCGGTCGCGGGCTCCGGCGCCTCGACCGCCAAAGCTTCCGTTCCTTCCCTCCGGCGACCTCTTCTTCACTCTGGTGACCCGTGGCACAGCACACCCTGTGCGCCACGAAATCTGACGGCAGGAGGCCCTGCTCCGGTCTAAAATCGTCTCGACACGCCACTCTCGGCTTCGTCGTTTTAACGAAACGCGCACATGCGCCGTTCGCAACGCGACGTTCGTTCCGTCCCCGACGCCTCTTTCTCCCTTTCTCTCCTTTTCATCGGCACGCCCCTCTCGCCCCTCTTTCTTTCTTGGCCTGCTATCTATCCCTGATGTAACCCGGCGCATTGCTGTTTTTTATCTTTGAATAACTTGCCCCGTCTCTTCATCACCGTGCGCCCTCACCTTCCCCTTTCTCCTTCCTTTCAACCATCTAAAATATCGAACGTTGAACGTATGAACACTTTCGGTCGAAGACGATTTGAGATGTACGTATGATTATAATACCTGACTACAGAAATATGAAACGAGTTATTTTGTTACCAACAGCCATTGGTTCCCAGACGGAGTAAACAGTTTAAAGTAGAATTAATTAATGATCTAATGTTTCCTTTACAAGTATATAGCTGTGCTATGTTGGAACCAACCTTTCGGTTCAACGTTCTTTCTATTGCTCTGATTTAATAGTTGCGAAACTAAAAATATTAAAAATTAATATTGAAAATGAAGAAAAAAAAATATGGAATAGATAGAACGTCAGACTTTAGGCTCATTGTCAATGACTGTGCACAGATCGATTGAAGCGACTAACGGAAACAACGGAGGCAACACGGTTGCAATTTTTCAATCATCATCATCGCGATTATGACTTTAAGGCTCGCTTTTGTGGCGAAGACGAACGTCAGACTTAAATAAGGAACAGCAGATTCTTGGCTAGCAACAACGCAATTGTCGTGATTCAATGAGAAGCTTTCCGCTAATTTAGAATTTAGGTGAACTGTACATAAATATTCCGGCATAGTATCAAATGATTTCCAATATTTCCCATGCTAAGAATTTCAGTATTTGCATTTGGAATAATTATGTCGCTTAATTAAAGTAAGAAACACACAGAATAGGATAATTAAACTCAGAAGAAGATC
>NIPQ01089388.1:0-18062 GCA_002806875.1 Lepidotrigona ventralis hoosana | reverse complement strand
AGATATGGGGTCGAGGGTGGCGTGCAGGCGCACGGCAGAGAGGACTGAGAGGGCAGGGAGGTGACTGAAAGGTAGCCGGAGGAGCAGGAAAGGAGTACGCGGGAGGTGGGGTGTCGTAGGAGGTGGGACCGAGCGAGCGAGTGAGCGAGCGAGCGTGCGAGAGCGAGAGCGAGAGCGAGAGCGGGAGCGAGAGGACGAGGTGAGTAGCGCGAGTCCGTGAGCCCGAGTGAGTAACTGGGAGTCGCAGTAACCGAGGACCCACTCTCAGTCACCACGAGATCGGCAAGCCGAATGGTCAACCGCGCCGGTTCTCCCGCTCGGAACTCTGCGCACGGCAAAAGGGATCGGGACAAGGACACGTTGTCCCTTTGGATGTCAATCAGCGAGTTGCCACTTCGTGGACGAATCGCTGGAATCGCGTCGCTGCCGGTGGAGCGCGCGGCCCTCCTCCATTTTCCGCAACGATCGCTCTTCGAGCAACGACGAGTCGGAAACACGTTCGCACGATGTGGAGATTTCTGGTGCGCTGTTATGTCACGCTGACATCCATCTGACGCGATCGGTTCTTTCTCTTTTTTTTCTCTTTTCCTTTCTCCCTTTTTTCTTCTTTCTTCTCTCTCTCTCTCTCTCTCTCTCTCTCTCTCTCTCTCTCTCTTCCTTTCCTTTCTTTCTTTGACGTTGTTACGTTTCGCGCGACGCGTCCTCGCGGGGGGAGGGGACGCCTGCTCTTCTCTTTGATATCGGGCATCGCGCGTCTCGCTTCTCGATCCGCATCTCGGTTTCGAGGGACACTGACTTTCTCGGAAGGGGGAAGAAAAAGGCAGTTGCGGTGGCACCGGAAGTGCGTGAGTGGATGCGAGCAAGAGCCATCGACGGGAGAAGCCCAAGACTCTCCTGCAAAAGGACGAGGAAGAGATGATCTACGAGCTGCTGGTGGCCGGAGCGTTCGCCCTCGCCACACTAAGGCGGTGTGTGTACATTGCTAAATTCTATCCACTTTCTCTCTCTAGCTTTAGCCCTCTCATTTTGTTTTAATTTTGCCACGTTTCGACTTGTTTCGCTTCGAGTAAATGTTCTTCTCTCGGCCCTGTTGAGAACGAGGTCTCTCGCGCTTTTAAATTCGACGAATCAGCCGACAATCTTTTCAAGCACGACCGACCGCCGCTCGTGTCCGCTTGTTTAGCTTGTACTTGCTGGAAAACTGCAATTTATTTCTACCGTGAGCATTTCGTGGAATCACTCGCAGGAAAGAACTAACGACAAGGTGCATCTAGCTTCGAGTTTTGCCGTAATGTACATAATGATGCAGTGACACGTGAGGATTCCTCGCGATGCTTCAGCCACTTTTTTTTTCTTCTTCATTTATTTATACGCGTTGCACGATTAAAACATCTTTCGAAAGGAACTGTTTGAGCGGCAGTACCGCGTCCCGGCTGTAATTGTTTCCCGACTATAATTCACCACAGCTGCGATTCGAAAATATTCCGCGTGTCATTTCCTCCTTAACGATCGAGATTACCTTCTCTCTCGCCGCCTTTTCTTTCTCCATGTTTGTGTAATAATTTCGACCACGTTCTCTAATCACTGCTCGCCAGTGATTAGTAGATAAGCGAAACGAAAAGTAATTGGACGTGTACGTCGATGTACGGTTAACGCATTTTACCGTCGCGTTCTCGCGCGAAAAACGATATTGAATTGATTTAAAAAATTGAAACGACGAAACAATCGCCGATGAAACTGAAACAATTACTTAACGCGACTCTTGCAAACACCAGACGTTTGTTACGATTTCATCTCGCTTCTTTAAATTGATAATAAACGGCTCCTAGTTTCTCGCTTTTTTTTTTACATGCATAATTATTATAATTATACAACGCTCGCGTTGATCAAACGCAACCGCAGCTGAATAAGCTAATTGAATTTATTATCGTACGATAGTACGATACATCTTACATGCTGTAATCGCCTATCGATGAAATTGTCCGCCAACTTGGCTGTACTCGCGCTAGTCTATTTCATTTAATAGGTAAATTTTATAGGTCGTGAAAGTAGAAAACTTGACGTTAAACTCGTGTAAAGAAGTTGAAATTTGAAACCCGACACGTCTTTCAATAACTCGAGTCCATTAATTGGAGTAACGTTTCAGAGAAGGTGGTAACCTAAACCTATTTTCTGCCTGTAGCAACGATTGATTGCGAAAAAAAACTCGGAGACCGAGCGAGAGAAATAGCAACGAATGACACCGAAGTTTTGAACCTGCGAGTCGAACGCGTCTTTAGAATTTAGAAGCGTTACGTCACGCATGAACATTAAATGGAAAAGTTATCTCGAGACAGGGAGGGAGGGAAGATACGTATTATTTCGTTCTTCAATCGTAATCTCGAGTTTAGGATACGAACGAATGCGAGTGTTATTTTTCACGACGATAACGATGCGCGTGCTTTTCATGCATTATACGATGCAGATAAGTGTAGAGAGACGTATTGCTCCAACGTAGAGGAGTTCGCGTGTCAGGACACGGCCTGACTCTCTGCTCGAGCCAATGCGATTACAACGTCATCATCGGTCATTAATAGATCTTTATAGGAAAAATTAGTAAACGATGACTAAGCATCGAACCGAAGCGACATGTACGTACGTATGTACGTTCACGTACGCGCACCGTGGCCGGTGTTTATTTCACTTGAGAAATTATTGTCAGTGTATACACAGCGTACATCTTTCCACCGTACGTTCGATCCTTCCTCTCTCGCATGCGCTTGGCTTTCACTGGGAAAAGTTTGCGTTACGATTTCGCAAACCGAAGGACGGAACGATACGAAAGGCCGGTCGAACGCGTACGTTTGACGGGTACGTTGGATGGAAAAATTGTCTAATTACACGGCTTGTAAACGAACTATCGGCGGCTGTAGCTAGAACCGATCGTATAATTACTACGCAGAGTCGGAATTCAATCCGACGTATAAATCGCCACGGAGGACATGAATTAACTAGCGGGAGGAAAGGGGTTGTCCTTTGTGCGTTTCAAACAAATCTAAATCAAAATTTTCGTAAAACGATACCGGATCTTGAGTTTCGCGCGCCACTGATCTTTACCTCTCTCTCTCTCTCTCTCTCTCTCTCTCTCGTGTCCAAACGGTTTCACTTTGCCGCGAACATCAGAATTAATTTTACTTTAGAATAACGTAATATTACGCACAAAGTTATTACGTGCCGTTTATTTTACGATTTTACGCGGACGAATGCACAACATTTATAAGATGTATCCAAATTTTCGTTCCGTTGACGGTCAAGAAGACGGTGGCTGATAATTTGAGAATCCATTTCTTATAGAGATAATGACTTTGATCTCAAAATTGTCAAGATCTCTTGTTAATAATAGATAAAGTCTTAGCGACGAATTTTAGAGAAAATAGCCAAGCACGAAAACATCTACCAGAGAGATCTTATCTTGGGAGTTTGATAGTTACGTGCTCGGCTATCGAAGCGAGAAGTCTCGGATTTTGGACACGTCTGTCGAAAGAGTCGAAAGAGTCGAAAGTGGGAAAAACGGGAAAAGGGGGAGTGAGAGACGGCTGGATTTGCTCGATTACGGGTCGACGTACACGTGTAGTGTGCAACAGGTACGGTGAAAAGCATCACGTCACGAGTGTCGGTGCTGCAGATTGGAGATTGGAGATTGGTACTGGATATCGGTATCGGTGTGTTGTTGCCATTGGCGATGTCGGTCGGTGAGCAGCCGTGCAGCCGTGCAGCCGTGCAGCCGTGCAGCCGAGCAGTCGAACAGTCGAACAGAGTCGAAGAGTCGAGCAGTCGAGCAGTTGAACGAGCGCAGAGACGAGCAGTCGAGGAGGCTACGGTCGCCGATAGAGGCGTGCGCCCGCGCCGCACCGTGTTGATCCGGGACACACACCGACTGTTTGCTCGGGGTACCATCGCGGACCCTTTTTTCATGTTAGCTCCGAGTCGAGTCACAACACTAGTAAAGTTACAAAAGCCAAAGGCAAACAGATCCGGGGACGGGCCTTAACCGGTTTATCAAACACTCGTGCGCCCCGGAGGTGGTCTCTCGTAGGTTGCCGAAGGTGACGAAGACGAGAGATTTCGAGGACGAAGAACGACGACGACGACGACGACGACGACGACGACGACGACAACGACGACGACGAGGGCGACGTCATTCTTCCTGGACGCGCGCGTACGTGTATGTGTGACACGTACACGCGTGCAATATACTCGGGTGATTCGCGACGGGACGAGGAGACAAGTTCACTGCTCTTAATGGCACACGAGACGAAACCGATCGTTCCACCGGAGGTGGAGTGAAACGAACGAAGGAGGAGTCAAACAAGTGCCAAGGCAAACCTTCTTTTCTTTTGTCAAGTACGTTTCAGCCGCCGTGAAACCATCACTCTCCCATCTGCCATTTATATTCATTCGGGATTTTTGCTACGTTGCTACTTGATCGCTTGCTGTCGCGATGACACGAGCTATTCGGCATCGATATCAACCCGTGTCGATTCAACGAGCCTCCATAGACTCGCTACATAACCATCAGAATCAAAGCCGTGATTTTGCTACAACTACTTTACTTTCTACCAACATTGAACCGCCGCATTGTTTCAGAATTTTCAAGCGTAGAAAAAGTAACTATATATTATACTATACATTGCCATAAACGTGTACAGAGGCTTACAGATCTGCAGCTCTGTGTAAGCATGACGTGTAATAAGCATCATAACTCACAAGTATATTGCCCAACCAAACCTATGAAAATTTACGCGACGACAAGACGGTCGCATGTGCCGAAACTCGTCGCACGTATAATTCCTTGTAGAATTACGCGGACAGAGGACGATTCCGAAGAGGTTCTTATCGTAGGCACGAAGAACTTTATCTTGTCTTGTTTTTGGATACTTGTGATTGCGCCAGGTTTTTCATACTGGCAAAAAAGTCCTAATGTCCTAACCGCGCCCCATCGCGACTATTGTGCCGTGAGCGCTTATTGTTGTCAATCTCGGTCGTTGACCCGCGGCTCTGTTTTGCTTAAAGTGTCCCTAAGGAAGCGGTCAGCTTCGTTCCTTCGACGAGTCGTTTGATTTTAGTCTCATCCGGGCGGATCGACGCCAGGGCAATCAAACGGCAATCATGCTTTGCAACGATTGGCTAGCATCGGTTGCCATGAGCCGAAATCGCGAGTCCACGCACCAAGAACTCGAAAGATTCACCGGTGCAGAAACAGTCGGTTATTTCTCTCGGGGAGAAATCGCTGGGCTTTTCAATCAATCTACGACTCGTCGTCCACGACGAGTTTAATCGCACAAACCCTCACGCTAACAAACGCTTTGCACCATCGAGGCAAAGAGAGTATAACGGTGATATTTCCAAGTTACAAGCGTATCGGGTGTTTTTAATATCGACTGACGATTGAATTGTCGAGCACCGACTTCCGGACACGTACGCGGCCGTTGTTTTTTCTTGTCCGGGCGTCGGTGAAAAAGCTGCCGTGGCGAGAACTCACAAGTCACAGGGGTGAAAGTAACAATGCAATTTCACCAACTGAAATTATACGCCGCATTCCAATCGGCCGAAATAGGGTCGCCGAGAGAAATTGCACCATTCGAAATTGCACCAATCGCAATTTGTCCTTGCGTCGACGACCCCTTCACTTCCACAGAAAATTACACGAAACAACCAAAAACTGTCTCGCACCGTTCGCCATACGCATTTCGATCGTTCGGCGAATTAAACGTAACGATTCTCACGGAACGGAGCAGAGGCGCACACACACACACACACACACATACACACACGTGTGCACAGGTATAATTGCAATTATATTTCGCACGTCGAAAGTCACAATGAATCCTCGATGAACCGCGAGAGGACCTTTTTGTCGTCGCGAGAAGGATAAAGAAGGAGGAGGAGGAGAGGAAAAATATGGCAGAGAGACCTGAGGATGACTCGAGCAACACGCACTGGGTGTTGCGGTTTCAGGTTCATCAGGGTTCACCGGACATATTATATAGGACACATGGGCATTGCAGCGTGAAATCAAAATATTATACCAGTCCCCAGACTGTAGAACGACGTTGGACATGTTAAAAGATCGCGATCGCTAGTTTCTTTTCTCTTTTCTCTTGGACGAAAAATACTGTTGGACATTTCTTGTTATAAAATGACGATCGTTTTCAAATAGCATAATTTTACAAATTAAACGCCGAATGTTAAACAACGAGATATAAACACGTTCATATCTTAAATCCTATTCACGTTCACACTTGTAATAACTTTACCAAAGTAAAACGCACCTACGGTTTTATACCTGGCGATATTGCTCGCCGTGCGTTTCTGCAATCTGCGAGCAAGAAATGAAACGGTTTCTCAAAACGGAGTCGAAAGAGGCGACGACTTTCGACAAGCGTTCGATCGCGACCCGATACAGGTAATTCCGTATGCAAGGAAAAACTCCGCTAGACGTACGCCATTCGCAAAGCCAGACGAGACGACAGACGTCCGCGTCGAGAGGTTCACTCTGTCGCCCCGTTTCTCTTTGTTCCGTTCGCCTCTGTGTCTCTCCGTTTCGCTCCGTCTGCCGGTTGCTCGATAGCAACTTTTTCCGTCGCTTCACATATAAAATTACTCAAGACGTGACAAACGGTGCGTGGTAGGCGGCAGTAGACGTGCAGATACGCAGGCGTAACGTACATGTGTCGCCAGTATGTCATCGTGCGTCGATTTTCTTGAGTCCTCGAGGAGTCAGTTTTTCTAGCAATTTGTTAATCTTGCTAGAGAGAGAGAGAGAGAGAGAGAGAGAGAGAGAGAGAACGGCAGGATAAAACAGACCGCGAGCAAACCGGGTTCGAGATAAATTCAGTTTCATGCATTCCCGTCTGGTTTTCTGACGGGTTCTCCCGTCTGACTACCGACTATCGGCCACCAGTCCGATCTCCTTTTGCCTCGAGTGATACACCGACCACGAGTGAAACAACGGCGATCCCGATTCCCGTCAACAGTCATTGTTCCAAGATTTACCGGCCACGTCGATAATATCAATTTGTCCGTCGGCCCTTATCACCCAGCCGCTCTGTTACCAACCACCATTTTTCTCAAATACCGGAACTCCGTTCCCCACAGTAGTTACCCTTTTCGCTCGTTTTCCTCCAAATATGTAAAAATTGAGAAAAGTTTTCAGTAAATGTACATGTGCGTACGTTGATGTTCACTCTTTAATTCGTCGATGTATCAGTGTTGCAAAATGCTGGTATTTTTTGTTGGCAACGATAAGCAAGCAAGAGATAAGCAGACAGTTGGCGATCCAATCTATCGAGAAAAAGCTCGATTCCAAAGTGCTCGAAATCCTCTTCAAAAGTGCAAAAGGTTGGTAAAAAAACGACAACTGAATCGCTATCGCTATCGAAAAACAAGATTTGACAAACGTTGAAAGTTGTCGCGCTTGTCCAATTATTTTTCTCTCTCTCGTAGTATTTGTTCGGGATTATCGGCGAGTTCTGGTCGTTGCTTTGTTATCCCGTTACGAGCGAGCCGCTAATTGCAAGGATTTACGAAACGTACGCCGAGCATCGTTAATTATCTCGCACTGCTATCACTCGTCGCGAAACAACGTTGTTACTTATACATACTCGTACGAGAAACATCGATAAGCGATATTTAATTCTTTATGACTCGTGCAATTTCAAGTTTGCTTCATTGGTATTTGGCGTGACTGTATCTGCGCGATATCAATTGCCTTGAGTCTTTTCTTTATTTAACGATCTGAACAATGAGAGAATTTATTCCAACGATATCGATCCGGATCGATAAAAAGTCGCGTGATCCGCGAACATTCACGCGATCCTGGAACGACGCTCTTTCCCGATACTCTTCGACCGAATGAAATCTCTCGATTCTTTCGCGCGCGTGAACCGAAAGAAAGAAGGAGAAAGAAAGAAAAAAAAGCAAGAGCGCTTAAAATTCAAGAGCGCGGGTGGCATTGTCCCACGAGAGGCGAGAGAAGGCGAGGCAATGTTTAAATTACACGCTACGTAGGAAATCGAGCTTTACGAGGCCTTGACGAACACACTCTTTCCGTTGCCCACCACCTACGATGGCAATTACACAGGCTTTCGAGCGGATCGTGTGCCATGGAAATGCTCTCTTACTTCCGCAAACTGCATGCACGACGCATGCCCATATTTTAAATACCGGCATTTTCCATACTGCGAGGAATCTGCACGTTTATCGTGCCGTATACCACGCTCCGACTCTTGTAATTTTCCGCAATAGTCGGCGATACATATGCATCTGATACAGAACGATACACGTCGTGAAACGTGAGTGTTAGAATGGTAAGGAAAAGTCGCTTGCTATCAGCGAAACATGTTGCACTTTCAACTGAAATCGCTCTCAACGAGACGACTGACACGTAACGCGAAACAAAAATTTGTACAGAAGTGGGGAACGACGCACGTCGTCGTTGACACGGGGTGGTAGATAGGTATATCAAGTAGAAATAACGTAAAGATTCCTGACAGAGAAGAGTCGAGAGAGCATTGGCGTGCAGACAACAAAGGACGAAGGAACGTGAGATGGGACGAGAGAGCGCCGCTAACGTTCCAATTGGAGACGGTGAAAAGGATCGAGCGTGGCGAGCGGGTAATTGGTCGTAGCTTGGAGTTTTGACGATACGAGGGTAGCAACGTGGCGCGCTGCGAGAGATAGCCCGGGGTGTGTTGATTCTCAGGTCCCGGGCCAATTACGAAACGTGCAATAAGCAATGGTCCATGTTCCCCATGTTACGATCGTCCCAAGACACGCGGCCATCTACGATCTTTCACCACCTGACGCCATCCATCGTGCCGCTGATTGCTATTCTTTACCTCGGGGGGCCCAGCTTGGCGCAATGAGCGATGCGTTCATTCATGCCCAAGTACAGGGTTGCTGCGTTGCTGAGTGCAACGCGCGCGCCGATCCGCTACCGCTTACTATACACTTGCAGATGATGCGACTGCACGCGGCATACGTTTATCGCTCTCGCGAAGGGACGAGCTCGTCTAGAAATCCAACCAACAAATTCAAATTCACAATTTATTCTTTCCACAATTTTTCGCGTCTGTCGCTGACTGCAGCTCTGGTCCAAAAATGGCTAGATCGATCGATCGTTCATTTTCGCCCGTTGGTCCTCGACAGAACTCTTTCTCTCTCTCTCTCTCGAATCGTGGGTGGAGCGAGCGAGTTTTGTAGCTGACCAGCGACAACTTTTCGATTCGGGGCGACTGTCGCAAACGATCGGTTCAACGATCGCCGCAACGGCTCGTTTCCCCCGTTTTCTCGTTTTCTATTCGCAACCGGCGAACCAGCTAGCCACGCACGCAACGAACGCACGAACGTTTCGCCGCGGACGCGATTCAGTCACACGTGCCCCCAGCTCTGTCGCCTTTCGATTTCTACGTTTGTGCCGCTCGTTCCTCGTTCTCACTTTTCGAATCGATCCACGATGATGGATTTTTTTCTCGCGCACGCACGAGATGTGAAAAGTGGCAAATGCTATGTACGACGCGATTAGTCGGAAGAGGTCGGTTCAAAATGTTGGCTCATATCTGACTGTATCGACGAGCAACGTCGATGCAACTTGTACAACGAGTGAGGTAATCGTTACACGTTTGGCCGATATTTCATATATTCGATACATCGTTACACGTACCTGAGAGAGAAGCAAACCGCGCGAAAAGAAAGAGGATCGTTTCGCGTTGGAATCGTTGGATGAAAGAAGAGCATTGGAGTTTATGACCCCGAGATCGAGGTCGTTATCGGCTCGGCGAGTTGGACAATGCGCGGAAAATCGTAAAGATGTTAAAATGCTAAAGGGACGCCATATCCAGTTCCATCCATCGAAAGTCCCGCTGACATCTCTGCGTTGCGTGATGCACAGATGCTCACAAAGGGTGGCCCTACGTATAGAGCTGCGAAACTTGGAGTTTATGTCTCTTGGAGAGACGAAGAAGAGGGCCGCTTGCCGTTAGTCACGCGAAACTTTTTTGCTTCCTTCGATGCGCAATTTTACGGTTTCGCTTGGTTCGGGAACTTTGCTTAATCGGATAACACTGTCTGTCTTTCGGTGAGATGGCTATCGGCGCGTTTATTGCCTCGGCCGTACGTCTTTATACTCGTTAAAAGAGCCCGTCGTCTTGCGACAGAGGATCCTGCGAGGAGGATAAGCTTGGCGAACGTTTCGACGCAAAGACCGCGTCGTTAAATGTTTCTCACTTGAAGCTCCCTTCGCAAAGGAAATTGCCGTTTCGAGGGAAAGCTGGTCGAAAAATCAAAGGACTCGACTTTTTATATACCAAAGACCATAAATTATTTCCGACACACCGATCTTGGCGAATATCTTTGCTCCGATTGGATTAACATTGAGCAATGATCGTCCACGAATGTTTCACGGCGGCATAACTGCGAGTCTGGTTGGACGAATGGAATGGTTTACGACGTCGCTCGTAAAGACGAAAGTCGCGAAATCGAACAGAGGACAAACGGCAAATTATCCTCGCTCATGACCGAACGAAACGACCAGTTTCACCCCCGTTGTTCACCGCCGCTCTGTCTTCGTAGATGTTCGAAGAACGGAAGTGATGAGAAGCGACAGCGAACTGGCTTGGAACCGAGCGCAACTTGGCCAACAGCAGATTGCCAGCGCAGCGCGTTCGAACATCGTCGCTGCCTCCAACTCATAAATGTGCAAGGACATACATACGCGGCTGAGCACGAATGAATGAACACGCAGCTGTGGAAAATATTTCCCTCCGCGTCTCTTTCTCTCGGAATGTTCCAAGAAAGATTGCTCGCGCCGCCGAGAGAACTAGACTGACAAGAATTCGCGCAATGAATAATGCATGTTATCGGCCGTTAATCACGGCGACGTTTCTTTTATTCCGTTTTATCGCGCCGAACCGCCGGGCAATTTCACAATCGTTTGCATAATCTATTTCCCCGCGCGACGCGGCGCGGTGCGGCGCGGCGTAGCCTCTATCGTGACAACGCGCATGCGACGACAGAAGAGGACTCTATTCATCCGATCGTAAATATTCGAACCGCGAGGCGGTAGCGATCGATCCTTGACTCAGTAGGCAACTTTTAGAGTAGGCAACGCGCAAGTAGCGTAAGTAGACATTTGTATGTAGGCGGGTTGAGACGACTGAGACGAACAGACGATTCGGGCGCAAACGTACGTTGTGTACGCTGCGCGCAAAGAGACCTGGCGAAATGCCGAGCCACGCGCAATCTTTCAATGGAAAGAAGGGGAGACGCGCGCAATCGAATCGAATGGAAAAGAAGAAAGAAAGAAAGAAAGAAAGGACGCGAGATAGCATCGTGATCGCACATAGAACATCGGCCTCCGCGAGCGCACTTTCTTACGCACGTGCGCGTGCGCGTGCGCGTGTGCGTCCTATCGCCGCGTCCACGCCGCGTCGAGGATTCCAGATAATGTAATCGACGATGACATTGAACGCCGTAGTAGCCGATCGCGTGCATTCCAGCGCTCTCAGCTTACCCCCTCTCGCCGCGAGATGCGGTCGTGAAACGTCGTTCCCGATCAACTCTTGCACCGATGCCAACGGTAGGCTGTCACCTCTGGATATAAACGATGGGTGACGTCAGTATGACATCAGTGATCCATATCGTCGTAATATACCGTAAAGCACCTTCGCCGCGTCTACCCGAACGCTCGTTCGCCCATCACGAACCTGGTGTCGAGTGTTGAGCGTCGATGCGTTCGAGCAGCGATAGCTTGGACAACGCGACGCGACGCAACGTAATGTAACGTAACGTAACGTGCGCGCTTCGTTGCATACACGTGTACATATATATAAAATATTTGCGACAGGCAGATAACGAGTAACCGAGCCGGACGAGGGAAAAACGGTGGCGAAATCGGCAGCAGGAAGGCGACATCTTTCAAACGCGCAACCCTGTCGAGGTGCCTCGGCGTCGTTTATTAGTTCATAGACCGGATCGGATCGTCTTCCGACGGGTCGAACGAGAGCTGGTTTAGGTTCCTCCAGACAAAATGCAAATCTCCCGGCGGCCCGCTAATCTGTCTGGCGCATCCGTGACGTCAGGCTCCATTGGCGGAGACATATTTCCCATTTAGATCGTCCTCCTAGATTCCTTGTTCTCGGGGCGCGTCGTCGACCGAGTTGTGAACCGAGTTGGACGGCTTTGTCTTTCGCACTCGTGTGTGCTCTACGCTACCGGAGGAATTGTCGAGCAAAGCGCATCTTGGCACTCGTTCGATTGCGAACGAGGATCGTACGAGGCTAGGACAGATTAATAGACACGTCGTCGTATCGTTTGGTGCATTGCACGCGAGGAGAAAGCTCGACGCCTCTGCAGACTATACTCTCGACGACCCTCCGCGTGCGTATCGTATTAAATGTTGCGTGCCGTGCATGAGACCTGCCTCTTCCTATCCTGTCGTCCACCGTGTGCATTCGCGCACAGTGCGCGATATTGTTGTCGTAGGTGCGCGTGAAACATCGTTTCCACGTACGTAGAAGTACGTGCAAGTCCGTGCACCGAATATCATACGAAAAGATTCAAAGACAGGCTCTGCTGCAGACGAAAAGACACAGAGTGATGAAACGTATCGGTTTAGACGCAAGTGTTTGCGTTGATTTGCGGTGGAAAACGAGTTCAGAGGTTGCGTACGTGTCGATCGAAGCTTTGATTTACGAGTAAGAGTTGAAGGTATCGNGCGTGAAACATCGTTTCCACGTACGTAGAAGTACGTGCAAGTCCGTGCACCGAATATCATACGAAAAGATTCAAAGACAGGCTCTGCTGCAGACGAAAAGACACAGAGTGATGAAACGTATCGGTTTAGACGCAAGTGTTTGCGTTGATTTGCGATGGAAAACGAGTTCAGAGGTTGCGTACGTGTCGATCGAAGCTTTGATTTACGAGTAAGAGTTGAAGGTATCGATCGCGTTATTACGAACCATCTTCAAAGTAAGTAAGAAGAAAATTTCGAAGAAGGTTGTGAAGGTAGTTGTGCGACTTTGTCTGTTACATTTGCTTGAAAATGTGCAATCCACACGTTTATCAATGTGGTTTGGTGCGACGTTTGGTTCCTCGACACTCGATTCCTCGAGACGCGCGTACGTGCGACGGAACGCACGAGTACTTATCTTTCAGGTCCGGTGGCCGTTACTTTGCCGACTGGTACGTGAAATACTCTCGAACGCATTGTACCGGAGCAACTCGCTCGCTCGCACATTCGTGCCTGGCAATGATATTGGCCTGTTTCTCCTTTCGAGAGAGACGAGATTTGCCTTTCTTTCCGGACAGGAAAAGAAAACGCTACGCGGATTCTCTCTCAGTCTGTGCCAGTGAGGTTGCGAGGCCAGAGTCGGTCGAAAGAGAGTCGGCGAAGGTGGAGGGCTAATCACCACGCAATCACCGGTGCGCGCGGGCAACTCCGACCCGTTCTGAGAAAGCAGCAACCGCCTTTTGCCGCCGTCGGGCATTCACCACTGCGGTACTCTGCCACGGCAAAACCAACAATCTTCGTCCTCAGCCTCCGCGGGAAAAAAGCCTCCTCTCCACCGTCCACCCTCTTCTCCGCCTCTTTTCTCCAAATCACCGGAGGGCCGACCGATCGGCCGACTACTGGCATCCGGGGAATCCATCGCGAGAATGGCGGCGATTCCACTTTGAGAACCGATCGACAGACCTCGAACGTACGTTATTAAACAGCGGGAGAGTGAGCAATCTTGTTCCGAGCACGACATTGCCCGGAATGCGGATCATTCGGACAAACAACGCCGTTGTTGTTACAAAATAAACGTGGAAATTGCGATCTGAAATTCTCTTTCGACTCACCCTGTCCCTGTTTCATTCATTCCTTTCCTCTTCCTTCTGTCTGGATTATTGACGAGACAATTTTCCATTTTTCATCCGCCGATTGCGAATCGTCGAGTTTCTTTCTTTCTTTCTGTCAATAATAAACAACAGACGACCGAAACATCTTTGAAACGCTGAAATTCATCGTTTTACTCCCGAGGCAAAGCTCGTTGTTGCTGTTGTTGTTGTTGTTGTTGTTGTTGTTGTTGTTGTTGTTGGACGATACTCGCTTAAAGTGAACAGACAAAAAAAAACAGGGGCGGTTCGAGTCGATTTGAACGATCGTTGCTCGGCAGAAACGTAGACAATACGGGGTGCAGGTTTAACGGCGCGACGGTTGCGTGCACCCACGCAGCGTGTACGCGTATGTATATCGGACGATACGACTCGGCGCGAAACGAGCGCAGCGGTGTGCGGCGGAGAGCAATTCCGGGAGAAGCAGAAGAAGAAGAAGAAGAAGAAGAAGAAGAAGAAGAAGAAGAGAAGGCGTGAGTTTACGATAAGATACACACGTGCGACTGGCTCCCTTCGGTCTCGTCTGCAACCGCCTAATCGAATCGTGACTTATTGTCAGGCTACGTCCATGTTCAAATACGCGCGGAGGTCACGTTCGTTAGAACTGCTGGTACGGTTGACGTTTGAACGCGTCGCGTCGCGTCGCGTCGGCTCGATTTTCCACGCACGAGTTGCCGAGCGTGTATTGCACTGGTTGTTGCGATCAAATTGACGGTATTGTGACGGTATCATCGTCAACGCGAGTGGCTCTCGTACGGTTGATTCTTGATTTGCGACGCGTGCATCTCGACTTGCGGTGCGTGTAAGTGAAATATCGGCTTTAACGCTCGACATCATCACTGCTGGCATTCGTTCCGGGGATTGATTTTTCCCTGGTAACGAGCCTGACATCTTATCACTCTTAACCACGCAAGCCCGTACGTAGGCATGCGAGTGTATCTCGTATACAACTGATAACGAGAGAGAAGAAGAGCTGCGAGAGGACGCTGCACGACCAGTTACCAGAGCCCTGAAAGCTCTTGATTTACGACGAAGAAGCAAACTGGAGGAGAGCCCGTTTCAATTAATCATTCCGATTCCGATCGAAGAGTGGGAAAGCGGCGCGGCGCGATTCCACTGCGAGTGCTCGCATCTCGCGGTGCAAAATGCGAGCATCAACGAACGGCGAATGGCGAACGAATGGCAGCAAACGTGTGCTCTCGCTGCACCACCAATGCGCCGAGACGTGTGTTCGTTCACGCGTGACTGACGTGCGAATTGCTCCAACGATCGTATCGAATCGAGCCGTGACAGCTCGCGTCTCAACGCACGCGTCTCTCAACATGCGCTTCCATGTATCAACGCACGCACGGACAATTAACGCGCGTTAATTACTCCCGTGGTGGTCCTCCGGCTCTTTGTCGGCACCACCATACCCGCTGCCCATTTTAAATTCGTTTATCCTGTATGTTAGCCTCCTTTTGAAACCATCGTCTCGCCTTCGAAATCTTCTATTGTCGACATTCAATGAGAAACAAATCGTTCAAGTAGGAAAACGAAAGTTTCGCCACACGAGCGTTACACAGAAATAGAATGCATGCCTGCGTCTATATAATTATTCAATTTCTATGTAACATCGTTTGTAAAACACATTGCCAACGATCGTTGAAGAGACACTCTCAGAACAGAGTTATCATCGTGCATTATTATATGCACAGGCGGTTTTCCACGCATAAATAAACTTTGAAAACTGATAAAACGTCAGCTGTCGCGCGGGCATGCATGCAGAGTCGTTTGAATCGCGTCTGACCGATCGTTGAAATTTCGGGTGGAACGAAGCGGATAAATCAGTTTTAATCGGCATCGTTGCCTGTTTACGTTCTACACGAAATAAGCAAGCGATAATGAAGCTCGTGCGAAATTTATTAACCGTGGCAGGGGGAGAGGGGGGGGTCTGGCCTCGTAAAAAGTTGGAAAGATCCGCGCACGCCCTCGGGGTGAGTTCGCACAAGCTATGGAATCGCGAAGGAAGTCGTAAGCTGGGACGTTTAATTGCGCAATAAATCCTGATTCTCCGATTTGCAACCCATTTCCTACTGCGGGGGCGACGATTGGTCGCTGTTAAATTGGCGCGTAGGTGCAATGGTAGGTACCTACGTATCCATGTAGGTACGCGCCGACTGTGAAAGTCGGAAGAGCCTCGACTCTCCCTTTTCCTCTCCCTCTCTCTTCCCTCTTCCTTCGTCGCCTCTCTGTCGCACCCTCGGGCGTGAAACCGCGCGCGACCTTTCTTCTTCGATCCTCTTCTCTCTCCTCTCTCTTTCTCTCAATCTCGCTCGCGGCGACCGACTTTACCTCCTGGTCGTTTGACGTTATTTTAATTAAAGCGAGCGACGAACGAACGATTCTCGTCTTTGAATTTTTTCAAAGGAATCGTGTTTCTCGGTGGATTGGAAAACCAAGTGAACCAAGTAAACGGCGATACGCGCGTATGTATGGGTACGCGATCGATCACGGTCCGTGTGGTTGCGTTTCGCAAAATCGCAAGCAAGCCGTGCTGTGGCTGGTATGGCGCGTTGCTCGAATATCGATCGCGAGATTAAGTCATCGAACGTGCACGAGTACGTGGAGACGGGGTATTTCGTAATCTCGGTACGGCAGTTGTTTGCGACAGCAAAGTAACCGATGCGATTGTTTTGATGGTGTTACAGATTCGGTGGCACAGACGATTACCTTGACGATCCTCGCGTTCTTCCTGAGTTCTTCGGGTCTGAATACGGTTTCAGGTGCACCTAGTTACGGCCTCCGCACCGCCGCCGTGTCTAACGCGAATAACATGGACCGGTGGCTACAACCTTGCGGCAATCCGGTGGCCATGCAGTTCAAGAGGATGCCGCAGAGGCACAGCGTTCACAGAACGTTGAAGAGGGTACGGACGCAGCTCCGAGTCGCCCAGAATCATTTCAGAATGCACCTGAAGGATGTACAGGAGATATACTCGAAGGTAAGGTAAAGGCGACGTGTGATTCGACCTGACCGCGATTCCTAATTAATCGCAGAACCGCGACGCGTCCCGTCCCGTCCCATCCCGGGTTTACTACTTGGTTAAAACAGAGTGGGCGGCTCTTTCACAGAGAGACTCGCGCACGTGCGCACGAATTGCTAGTGCTAAAGTCCTACTTTCCGTTCTGCCTGCAATTTGCATTTGTTACCATGTGCCACGCACCAGCGTAATTGCATTTCTTTCAAGCAACGTCGCTCGCTGATCCTCCATCTGTCTATCGCGATTATTCACCGCTGTTTCAAATAGTTTCTAGTTACTGTCTCGGACTTTAACTTTTGTCGCGTTTTTTGTAGTCTGTGAACTTTGGTGGAAAAAAAAAGTCAGGGCTAAAACGTCGCGAAATAAAGAGGTAGAGTAGAAGATTCCGCGGTCTGCCAGTTCCAAGAAGAATGACACGGTCTGCACTTGTGCAACTTCAAACAAGGGAATCGTGTGCGCGAATTGTTGGCGTTGAATGGATGAAAAACGATTTAGACGAAACAATATCTCAACTTTCGTCCGCAGGTGTACAAAGTGCTGAAGGGGCAGTACAGAATGCCGTGGCTGCCAGAGAAGGAGTTCGAGTGGTATTCGAGGGAGGTTTGGTGCCTGGAAAAGGGGAAGAAAGCTGACCGTGCGCTTCCACATCTTCACGATTCGCTGCAAAGGTTCGCCATCACGTTTTATCATCTGCGAGCTTTCCGCCTCAAGTCGAACATTAACGTTGACCTGACGATGAACAGGAGGAACGAGATCATCAATCAGATGCACAACGAGATTCTCAAGGTATACACGGGCATAAAATTTATCTTGGCCGTGAGAGATTGGCCTGACAATCGGTTGCAAGACGAATCTAATCTTTCGGAAACAGGAGGAACGAGATCATCAATCAGATGCACAACGAGATTCTCAAGGTATACACGGGCATAAAATTTATCTTGGCCGTGAGAGATTGGCCTGACAATCGGTTGCAAGACGAATCTAATCTTTCGGAAGAATTGACTATTTGACTATTTTGAACGAAATCATTTCGACGAATTGGAAAATTCGGAGTAAAACTCGCATTGTCGTTTGGTTTACAGGTGCTGTGCGAAGTGGAGACGGCCATTTTGAACCTGGGGTT
>NIPQ01089387.1:9963-22172 GCA_002806875.1 Lepidotrigona ventralis hoosana | reverse complement strand
ATATATATATATATATATATATATATATATATCCCTTTCTTGCACATAATCTTTTTTATTCTCCGTTGCGTTGAGCGTGATATAAGCAAACTGAAATTCCGATCATTGCTTTCCTCTTATACCACCTCTGTGATCTATAATCTGTTATTTACTGTTATCTTTTCTTATTACTATATTATTAACAACGTAATATATCTCAATTTCGGTTGAAATGTCAGAGACATTAGCGAGCTAAAAATTTGATCATTGCTTTCCTTTACACTATCGTGATCTATGATCTATTTTCTATTATTACCGTGTCACTTTTTACTATCATCTTGTTAATAAATATAATTTTCGTATTGCTTCAGTGTCAACGGGAGACCGGGTGGCCGAATTCGACTCTTAAACCGATTTTAATTCGGCGGCAAGCGCGTGGAATTAGTTATGGTCGTGCACGTGCACGCTTCACACGATTGGCAGTGATTGCGTGATTCTCCATTGTGCATGCGACGCTTGTAGAATATGGAGAGCCCCCATGTCCCGTGATTTCACGTAACCGATACGATACTTTTCACTGGTGTTCTCGCGACACCGGCTGAACAACTGCTTCCATTGTCGAAAACTCTTTCTGTATCCTGGCATTCCTGTCTCGCTTAACATTCGTATCAACAAGTTCAACGCGATGAGAGGTTCGTGCTAATCAACTTGTGGTAATTAAAATTAATCCGACAACACTTCTGCAGTTTCTTCTTCTTTTCTCAGGTTTTTCCAACAAAAGTTTTCGTGTCAAAGATTTGCTCCTAAACTGTGGGTTTAAAAGCCTTTCAAATCTTCTGGCACTCGTGTTGCCAACAAAAATTTATCAAAGGTAGCGCATAGTTTATATATATATATTTTTTTAATCATAGTTTATATATTTTTTTTTTAATCATTAGTTTATATATTTTTTTTTTTAATCATCAGTTCAACCTATATTATTTATGAGAATGTTAAAACAACTTTTATAGTTTGGAGAAAGATATTTACACTGATGGAAACAATAATGAAGAAAAATTTCAACGAGAACACTGAGGTTGTTTTTTAGGTACCAGATCATCAATATCAGGTAAAAAATATTTTTAAGACGCCTGTCTAGAATTTTTGTTTTCTCATCTTATTTCCTGTGTGCTTCGTATAGGGGGGAAAAAAATCTGTTCGCAAATACAGGGTGATTCACGTAACTTGCACACCTGAAGTAACTTTCTTAATTAGGCAAAATATCAATTTTTTTGTGTGTGTTAAGGGGATTCGAAATTTTCAAAATTATCTCTATTTTTTTTATATTAAACTATATATATTTTTCCATCATAAATCGAAAGAATATTAAATTCTAAGTAAAAAAGTATTAACCCATATATTGGTCCTAATTAACCTAAACCTAACCTAATAGTTAGGTTAGAAATAATAATTAGGTTAAGTTTAGAGATATTTATAAGAATCTAATAAACACATGAATTGGATAAATTTTTCCTTGAGTTGTATATCTGATTGCTAGCAACATGATTGATAGCAACTGAAGAACAGCAGTAGCAAATATAATACCAATCGTTTAAAATGAAAAATATTTTTCGTTAAACTCTTGGAAATTATTCTAACCCTAAATTTAAAGAAAAAAAAGATACAATCATTCACGGTTATAATTATTGAAATGATAAAACTCTTATTCAATTGTTTCAATAATTTTGATTATACAGCGCGGGTCGCATGAATTTGGGTCTAAGCGTTACTTTTCGAATCATTTTAGGTTAGAAAAAATTTACACGCAGAATGAGAAAGAGGCGAAGGACGAAGTGAGCGGACAGAAGTCGAACTTTTTACTCGAATGAATGTGAATATTTTTTTGTAATAGGAGAGGAAAATACAATGACAAACATTGTGTCACCAGTGGTGCAAGGTTGCATCGAACATGTGTGGAACAGTTTTTAGCAGATGCGTGGACCTGACGCAACAACGGCCATTGCAGGAGAAAGAGGCAAACCGTGAACGGACAATTACATGCCTCAGCGGCGGAAAACTTGGCTTACAGGTGCGTTTACACATGGGTAATCAACGAGCTGTCGGGCAGCGACACATACCCCAGACTCTCGACGAAGAATCGTCGAGCGAACGAAAGCTCGAGAACTTCTTTTGGGATCCGAGTTCGTTTCGTCGTCTCTTTTCAAGATTTACCGAGCAAATTATCTATTTTAACACTTTTACAGCTGGTGTCATATATATATGTGTTTGACATTGGCTCGTATACAGGGTGATTCATTATACATTGTTTAATACAAAAGTTGTATGGCTTTAAGAAGAGTAAAATATAGCATATAAATTTTTTGTGGATGTTGAGGGGTTTCGAAAAGTCATCTTTATTGGGCCATGTACTTTTTTTTTTATCATAAATCGAAAATTAATACAAAAGTTGTATGGCTTTAAGAAGAGTAAAATATAGCATATAAATTTTTTGTGGATGTTGAGGGGTTTCGAAAAGTCATCTTTATTGGGCCATGTACTTTTTTTTTTATCATAAATCGAAAGAATGTCAAATTCCAAATAAAAATGTATTGAGCCACATTGGCCCTAAACGTAATGGTTATGAGATATATTTTGTTAAGAGATATATTTTACGATAATTTGTCTCGAAGATGGAAATTGCATAGAGCATAAATGTCAAATTCCAAATAAAAATGTATTGAGCCACATTGGCCCTAAACGTAATGGTTATGAGATATATTTTGTTAAGAGATATATTTTACGATAATTTGTCTCGAAGATGGAAATTGCATAGAGCATTAGGACCATGTGCATACATTAATATTCCGGATATAATGGACGTTGATGATCAAATTATCGTGAAATATCTCCTTAGATTAGGTTAGGTAAACCAAATGTGGCTTAGTACCTTTCTATTTGGAATTAATATTCCGGATATAATGGACGTTGATGATCAAATTATCGTGAAATATCTCTTTAGGTTAGATTAGGTAAACCAAATGTGGCTTAGTACCTTTCTATTTGGAATTAATATTCCGGATATAATGGACGTTGATGATCAAATTATCGTGAAATATCTCTTTAGGTTAGATTAGGTAAACCAAATGTGACTTAGTACCTTTCTATTTGGAATTTAATATTCTTCCGATTTACAATGAAAGAAATATATGGCCCAAGTGAGGATGACCCTGGAAATTTCGAAATACAATTTACAAAAAATTGATACTAAATTTAAAAAGTTACTCAAAAGTGTGTACGTGCATCACCCTGTACTTAACTTTGGTTTGCTATTATAATATTTTAACAAAAATATTGATATAAATAGACAAGTGAAAATATCTATTAACTCTAATCAAAATAAATTAAAATAAATAAATTTATACAATTGAAACTAAATAGATGTATACAATTACATTTCTGTCCAAATAGAAATTAATATTAATTTTGATAGAAAACCAAAATCTGACTGTCGATCGTTACAATGTTGAAATAATAAAATTGTACAATCATTTGTAAAATTTCTACANATATATATAGAGGTCTTAAACCTAATCTAACCTAATGGTTAACGAGATTATTTAGATAATTTATATATAGGTCTTAAACCTAATCTAACCTAATGGTTAACGAGATTATTTATATAATTTATATATAGGTCTTAAACCTAATCTAACCTAATGGTTAACGAGATAATTTATCTCGAGAATGAAAATTGCATAGAGCATTGAGATCATTTGCTCATGACACATTAATATTCTATGGACGTTGATGATCAAATTGTAGTAAAATATCTCGTTAACCATTAGGTTTAAGATCAATGTGGCTCGATACTTTTTCACTTATGGAATTAATATTCTGTCGATTTATGATTTAGTTCGATAAATAAAAAAAAGAGTAAAGGAAATTTTGAAACTCACACACGCCATATTTTACCTCCCTTAAAATTAAACAATCTTCCATTAGACGCATAAATTTAAAAGTTATTTCAGGTGTACAAGTTACGTGAATCACCCTGTATACGTACTAACTGTTTCTCTCTCTCTCTTTCTCTTTCTCTCTGTCGACAACTAGGTACGTATTTTCGTTGATCTTCGGTTCCTTTGGATCGTGCTTGGTCGTGCGCTCACAGCCGACAAGTTTCAAGCTTCGACTCGAAACGAAGAATCGTTCTCAATTCGTTGGCCCTTACTCTAGATACGTAAAACTTGTATTCAACTCGTTTCGTTACGTCGTAAATTCTTTATTCTGCGTAATAAAATGTAATATTCCAAGTCGTCTGTGGCGACAATTCGTCGGAAAGAGGGGGGGGGGGGNGGGGGGGGGTGGGGGGAGGGAAACAAGAAAAAAAGAAAAAGAAAAGAAGAACTCGAAGAAAAAAGAGCACGGTGCTGCACAAAGATCTTGTCCCGAAAGAGGATACCTACTCGTTGTGTTCCTAAACTCTTGCGTTTCTAGATGCTCCTTTTTCTCCTGCTTCTTCGTTCCTTGCTCTTTCTTTCTTTCTTTTTTCTCCTTCTTTTTCTTCTTCGTTTCGGCCGGTACGGTGCAACGCATCGGTCCGCAACTTGGAGTATATAGAGAGCGAGCGAAAAGCTAATTTTAAACTGGCGACAGCGGGCAGGACAGAGACAGAAAAAATAAAAATGAACCGCGACTCTGCCGCTATTCGAGGCTCACACACACACACACACACACACTCTCTCTCTCTAAGCTTTAAACTGCAACTAACAACGCTAGCACTTTTTTTCTAATAAATATATAGTCTCTGAGAAGTCGAACACATCAACGAATTATTATTTGCAAAGATAGTTACAAATTCGATTTTTCTTTTCTCCGAAAATGAGCATAAAAGTTAGCGAAGGTTTAGGTTAGGTTTAGGTTAGGTTGTACCAGCGGTCGTTGCGAGAGATAAGCCTGTCCTTTTTGCAACGATATGCTCGACTTTGCGACATCGATAAAGATCGATGAGATAAAAGGTTGTTTGAAAAAGATCGATGACTAAAAGTAACGAATTTCGATGCTGAAGCGTCTCACTTGCTTACGAGTCTAATAACAATGATTTGACGTAAGAGCCAACACACACACATAGTCACCGAAAGATTTCCACTTGAAATCGCGTACAGCACTTTTCGTTCTACTTCCTCTTTCGTCAAACGCGATTAAGAATCGCGATATCGAGTGGCATTCTAACCTTACTTAGCTCCTCTATCTAGTCCTCAACGATGGTTATTATAGTGAAAAATCGGTTTATAAAGCAATCTCGCATCGAAGATTATCGATTATATCTGTGATAGTAACCTGAACAATCATTGATTTACAGACAAGCGGCTGTTTACTTGACAAAAGGATCGATAATGTAAAAATTAATGGTAAAATCATGGTAAAATTGTCAGAGATTCCGAGATATCCTGCATTAGTAATGTTTACAGAAATTTGTAGAATATTGTACATGTATAATTCGTCCTTGTGGCATAAACCTTCCTATCGCATAATTATGGAGATCACGAGATTCAAAGTAAACCTTGAAACGCGTATGGCGATGAAATTAAGTCAAATTATATACGTACATATCATACATATACATACATATATACATACATACATATATATACACATATATACATACATACATAAGTACATATATATACATATATACATATACATACATATATACATATACGTACATATACATACATATATACATATACATATACATACATATATACATACATATATATACATATACATATATACATATATACATATATTTAATCTATTATCGCGATAGCATTTACTTTCACTTTTGTTCAAAATGCTGATCTGTTCGCAACAATAAATCGATATATCGGCAACTTGTTTACAGTCTACCTTTTTTTCATTGTTTCCTTTCAACTTGTCGATTTTACACACACACACGCACGCACGCACATATGTATGTGCATCATTATATATCGTAGAATTCTAACACAAGAGATGAATGCTCATTATTTATCATAAATTTATTATAGATCTAAAAATTTATGTTGTTTTTTTTTCAAGTTATTTGCAGCAAGCAATAAAATTAGATTTTTTTTTGAAAGATGAAAAGTCACGATATAAGTATTTAATTTATATTGAAAATACCAGACCAGATTTCATTCGTATCGTCTCAAGCTAACTGAAATGAATATTTCATTACAACAGTTCTATATATAAAAATTAATAATAAATAATATACTTTTCGCTGCGAATCAGCCTTGACAATTGAATGATGGGATATCGAGATAATGACCGATTGAACACATTTACTACTCAAGTACATGGGAGATGTAATTATAGGTTATGTTTGAAGTTCCTAGTTATAATCCTAATCAGTGTGTGGTTAACCAGTTAAATGGTTTTACACTATATTTTCCATCTATCTATCCATTCATACGTTTGCGCGTGTTTCTTATATTAGCCAAGTGCATTTATTATCTTCTTATCACAATCATCGCGATAATAATAACAATAACAATGGCCTGTCCAATTTAATTTTTCAATTAAAGAATTTCGCCACTTGTACTCCACCTGTCCAGAAGAATTGAACTTTTAACACATTGTTGACGAGCAATTTCATCTCATGTCGTTGCTATTATTTCGTAATTGAGTATGAAAGTGAAACAATTTCAATAAACTTCAATATACTTTACTTATACAGAATGAATTTTGAAATGAAACTTTGAATAACTCTTATATATATTATATTTTATACATGTAATATATTTTGGTAATTTTTCATACGTATGTTTTGGTAATTCTTTTTGGATAAACTGTACACAACAGGTTTTGCAAATATATCTAGTTTTTAAAGAGCATACTCTACACGTTCTAGCTGGATTTTTTTTTTTTTCATACCAGCGACTATTTTCTCTAAAAATGTCTTTCAGTTGTCCTTTAGAAAGCCTAAAATGTCACGATTGAAATTTTTGTAACAATAAAAAAACCTAAATATCAATAGAAGTAATTTTTTTTATAATAAAAAAATAAAAAAAGCGACATATTCTTTAAATTTTTTTTATATAAAAAAAATATATTTTGTTATAAAAAAAAATATTTTATTTTTTTTATATAAAAAAATAAAAAAAAATAACAAGGTGATATATTCTTCACGACATTCTGTATTATATCCTGACAATGAGTGTCAAAAATTAAATACAATAATGTCAGAGAATCTTCCGATCGTGTACAGTATTCGAGGAACCAAATCCACGATGATACTGTCGATTTGACATTTTGCTCGCGTTATTACCGACCGCGAAGAATGCAACACACCTCTTGTTGTCCCTCTACGCGCATAAAAGCCCGGTGTAATTTACTTAAGTTTGAGGTAAGCCGATGCACACGCTACATGCACTACGTTAGATCCAATTACCAGGCTTACAGAGACAGGAGAGACCTCGCCTAATGTCGCGACCAGTGACTTGCCAACCGCTGATGATTTTTGATATCGGCATTACGTCAACGCGAGCTATAACCGAAACTAATATATCATCGAAAGCCGAAATAAATATATAAGTATCGTTTCGATTCGTTCTCTGTTGCGCAACGTATATTTGCAAACATGTACAAGTTACCACGCTGATAATTATTCCAATTTCGGCGTTGTGACAGCGATTTTGATATCGCGTGCAAGTAGAAGCGCTTATCTGCGTTTAAAAATATCTTTGAAAGTTGCAACGAAATAGGAAAGAGAGAGAGAGAGAAAAAAAAACAAAAACGAACGAAACTGAATGATAAATTCCGTATCGGCATTTTCGTAATTCGCTTTTGCACAAGAGTCACAAAAATATAATCCGAAAAATACTATATTGATATTTTACGTCCAATGTAAATCTCTTGATACAACCCGGTGAACCAACAACCTATATATATATAGAGAGAGAGAGAGAGAGCTTTAAAAACTGCAAGAAAATACGATTCGAAGGACGACTGAGCTTTGAACGACATTAATATAATACGCCAGAAACGACACTGGGGACAATACACACGCACCAATATTTTTTTTTTTTTTTTTAATTAACCCTCTATGAGTTCTTCACATCGATATTTTATTAAATAATTGAACTTTTTTCCACAAGGTGGCGTATACGTCTTGTTGTACAATGTCTCCTTATTAACTAGTAATATTCTTGATAACAGTTATCACCTCTATTCTGAAATGTCAAAGTAATTGCTTTAGCAAGTTGTCTGCTGAATTCATTGTTAAACTGTATTTATAGGTTGATATTTGTTGACTTTACGTTACATAAATTTTTTTTATAGTCGAGAAAAATATTCGGCCTATAGAGGGTTAATACGCTTGCAAACAGGCGTAGTGTTCCACTTTCTTTCCTACACAACCACGATTACTACTTCACGCCTACGTATATGTATTCTATTTTCATTGGATCATCGTATTAATTCTCCGTAAAATGTTGGACATCGTTCAGTTATTCTTTAATCGATATTAATTAAGGAATATCTAAGATATTAATTTATAGCGTGATATAATTTATCTTGATATCTCTTATCGTGTAATTTCTGTAATGATCGTAATTCACAGATATTTGTAACGTGTCGAAAAAGTTAAACTCTATGTAATTACATATTACGTATATATGACATTTACAACATTGAAAAATGTGATACGCGAATTTAATTCACGTGAGCATACTGTCTACAGAGTAAAAGAAAGGTTAGCTCCCTCTCCTCAGCATTATTTGGAAAAGCAACGAATAAATACGCAAAGTAAAAGACTAAATTTTGTTTCGAAGGAGTAACAATCTTTAAATAAACAGTCTTCATACTTTAGAAAAATTTCATTTCGAAGAAAGTTACGCTGAATTCGGGAAACAGTAAATCACGTTCGATCGAGCTTGTTGTAGGTAAGTGAGGTTAGGTTTGAGTTTGGATCAGAATGTTAGGTTAGATTTGTAATTAACGTACAAATAGCAAACTGAGAACTGTCATTTTTTTGATTCTACACTAAAGGACAAAAATGTTGTTTTGTAATAAAGTTCAATCAAATAGAACAAATTAATTAAACACAGTCAAAGCTATGAAACTGCTAAAAAATCTCTACGTACGAAAAAATATTTCTTTTGTTTCATATAAAATAGAGAGACTAAACTAAAACAGATGATAAAAACCCGTATTCGCAATGATACGTTCGCAAATGCTAAGTATAACCTGCCTGATGCACTTAACTGAAAAACTTGCATACCTATTATTGATTACGGCGTATACGGGTACATTGATAAAAAGATAAAACAATGCATCTTGCATTGGAAATTCACCGCCATATTTTTGTGATATGCGTATTACTTTCACACATGTACACATATAAATTATGCATACTTTGAGATATTAAATATTACATAGAGAAATAACGAATCATTCAATCATTTCGAATTTATAAAATAACAATTTAGAATATATCCAACTATATATATATTTAGATTATATTATACTATACATTGTAGGGAAATCTTTTGGGAATTATTGGGCTACGAAAATTAATAGCTTTTTACTTTAATTTTTAATAAAGTTACATGTATCTCTAAATTGGCCTATGTGATAAGATCAACAAATCAAACTCAGTCGAGAGAATTTGATTAAATAGTATAAAATTTTCTATTTGGACGTTACTGATATATAATTTTTATAACTACATTGTTATTATAATTATATCTACCGTTGCTTAAAATCATTCCTATGTATACTGTACGTATGTCGAATTAACAAGTAATACGCAAAGGTACATTTTCAGCTGAAATTTCTATAGGTTATACACAGATCAGATAAAGGAACTGACAATTCTTCAACTTCGTCTTGTTTCTGCAAGAATGTATTCGAAGCTGGAAACATTTAAAATTATATCAGATACACGAAGGAACGATACGCTAAAAATAAATATTAGCCCAAGAGTTTTCAACCAAGATGAATGTGATTTTTGAATTGCACCATTTTGCTAACGTCACACCGTGTCCATGAAACACAAATACTGCGCTTCAGCTATATGCCTTTCAGTCGTGTAGGATTATGTCGCCAAGGAAGGAACAAAGCTTCTTTTTGTCACTCATTCTCGAAATACACACCACCACTACTGCACGAATGATGAAATTTTAGATAATTCAACGGAACAACCGTCTAGATATCGTAAATAGTCTGTAAAGAACCGAATTCGACAATTCGAAGAAAAAGAAGAGGAAACTGTTTAAAAAGCTCACAACATTCCGCCAAAGGTACGCTTTATTAACGACAACTTTACCACCTCTTACCCAGGCATCAACCTAAAGACGAAACCGTTTAAATTCGTTTCTTAGTTATCTAGCCAAGCCCATGACGAAGATGGCCTCTCGTGGAACAATAACACGACAATAAAGCAAAATACGTGAATCAAGACTCAGTGAACGAGTCAACGTACGAAATAACGTTTCGAGAATCGACTAGGAAATCGACCGGCAGATAAAACACCGGCCGGCATCCGTTCCAAATTTAAATTCGCCGTAGATGATTCATGGTGGACGTGATCAACGTACCTTAGAGAACGCTCTCTCGCTGGCACGGTGCGTTTCCGATTATTACACGAAACTTAACAGAGGTTTTGCATCGGCCCACGTCTCGGAAGTAACAGCCGCCCGAGCTTATTATCGGGATATACACTGTACACAAATTTGGGTGCTTTCACACGACAAAAACAATCGAAGTAGGATGAGAGACGAGGCACATTTGCAATCGTCCGGGGCTCGAAACCAACTGCCGGAACTCCCCTCCAGTCGACCCACGCGGCATGCCGCGCCATTGGTCGACGTCCACGTACCCGCGCGCCAATCCAAACGTATCACGACTCTCCTACCCAATCGCATCTATTTACGACAATTCCAGATACTTCGACTGCCTGGCGGTAAATTTGACACTGCGAATTTCCCGCACGTATCAATACCGCCAATTATCGGCAATAACACCGGAAATTCTGAAAATGTTCGAACCACGCGATAATCGTCTCTCGACCGAATTTGGCGATTTTTTTTTTTGAAAAGAAAAAAGTAAAAGACGAAAACTAAAGAAACAAAAAACAGATAGTTACAAACCATTGTGACAACATCAACCAACCAATTTGGTTCTATAGAAATTTGCAAATATAATAGAAGTAAAAGTGTTGTTGGTATTATAACGATATTTGTTGCTACATCAAGAAATTCATATACGTCGATCCTCAACAAGTAAATGTTTTCACCAAACATTAACAATTAATTATCGTAATTATTGTGAAAGCGTAATTATTTCCCCTGTGATTATGCTACAAGTCGTAACGAAATTAACAGGAATTAAATATTGCCCAAATTAAATATTGGGCAAATTCAGTGAGAAGACAGTAAGAGTAAAACGACCTTGCGCGGCTGCATGCTCAGATAAATTTAGATAGATGGAAAAAGAGGGGCGTGGTATAGTGAATAACTGTACGCATACATGAACGGCGTACGTGGCTTCTTTGGCACGTAAAGCTCTCCTTTTTTAATATCATACTGTACTTCGAAGAAAACATTCGGTAACGTTTTCCTACTGCACATGCACGAAAACATTTAACAAGTCTCCGTTCACCTTAAAACACGACCGCGTGCAAAACTTTTGTACACAGGGTGCGTGAAAATTATACCAACACCTACATGCTTAAAATTATTTATTTGATATTAATAATTAATAATAAAATTATTTATTCGATATTAATAATTTTTATGTAATATTGAAAAACATTGTATAACACGTTGTGTCTGAGGAAAAAAGCAAGATGAAATATAAATGTACTATTCGATTCAAGTGTTAATATTAGATGTCATATATATGTGTATATATATATATATATATATATATATATATATATATATATAGATGTATCAAATGATGGCACGATTAATGTTGGATAAACACATTTATGTATCAACGGTCGTTTTTGACTTATCCTTTCAATTATTTCATTGCTTTATTTCATCGTCGTGATATTCCTTTTTACATGAATAAATGTATATCTCAATCTGTACAGCAAGATAAGAATATTTGTACATGTATCGTGTGACTCGAGGGAAGATCTAGGAGCGCGGGCTAAGCTGTTCAGTTTCTTAATCTAAAATCGTAGTTAGAAAGCATTTCAACATTTCTTTCTGTTAGCTCGGTAATTAGAAACTGAATTTATAATAGGGGGGGGGGGGAGG
>NIPQ01089382.1:0-29204 GCA_002806875.1 Lepidotrigona ventralis hoosana | reverse complement strand
CATATCCACTGGCGGAACAGACTTTCCACGGTCACGTGCCATTTGTTCCGAATTCCTGCTGGTTCGAGAAGGTAATTCATCGAGAAATTCGATGGACAGCTTCAAGACGGCAGCTTGATAGAATCGGTTGATAGATTATAGTGGACTCATGGTATTTGAACTCTTGTGAATTCTTTTGTGCGATAATTGAGTAATATCTGCTTATTCACGGTTTTAATATTTATGGTACTTGTCTTATAGTCGATTGCTATTTTCACAAATTTATTTATTACGGAGAGGCAATATAAATATGTATGTCATGAGTTTCAGCCTAAATTTGAAAAAATAATGTTTGTAATTTTTTATTATATCACAATTCATCATCTATATATGTATAATAACCGAATAAAGTTATTTTGTATTAAAAAATATTATATAACATTATAAATAAATACTATAATAATAAAATATAAATGTAATATCAAATAAATATTGTTAATATTATTTATATATTATCAATAAATAACCTCAATTAGTAACGTTCATGTTTGTATTGTAAATTCATAGGTAGACCATGGATTTTTATACATTTGTAGAAAACTGAAGAATATAAAAATGCATGAAATGCAATATACAAAAATACATAAAATATTAAAAATAAAGTAATATTTAGAATGTAAAACAGTTTCCTATTTGCACTCCATCTTTTAAATTTTACTAATAAAAATATGAATTTACATAAAGATCATTAATTATGTTATGATAAAAGAGATTTACATAAATATATACAATAGGATTCGCTAAGAGTTGTGTAAAACAAAAAAATAAAAGATTAGGTATTTTTTACTTTACGTTGACATAAATCTACTAAAATTCTTGTTTAAAAAATATTGTCGTGTAAAATGTATTTCATACATTTGATATGACACAGAGTAGAATTCAAAATCCTACTAATAACAAAGTGCTTTTTGAATGTGCTGAAAACAATCGTTCAAGAAAAATTCCTCCTCGAATTACAACAATACTTGGCTTCGAACGATCACTTTATCCTTTTACGAACTCGAAAGAGTTTTTAAAAGAGTGGCGCATTGCAGAAGGCGATAATTTAAAGAACTGTGCAATAATGATTATGTATAGACTGCGAATATTCGTGCAAATTTATATTTTTATGAATATGATTAATGGAATCTAGCTAGGAAGTTGTACCTACTTATTAGATATTGTGAAGTGTGCTATATTTTCGATATTGTATACATTTTTGCATATTATGTGTACTTTTAATTTTCCATAAATGCATAAAAAAGAAGTTATGTGTATTCGTGATTGATGAAAATATACAGGAACTTTTGTTAAATGTTTAAATAGGGATAGCTATTATACTGAAAAATAAGTAGAATTTAGAACCGTTAGTTTGCACAGAAACATTAAATTTAAAGTTACAGTGTAAAATTTAAAGCTCATATTAGACTTCAGTTCGCGAAAATTAACATGTCTCACATTTTTATTGAAACTGTTTTATTATTTTGACTAGAATTTGACCACCCATCGAATATATACCAAATTTAATATAAAGTTAATTATATCAATAAAAAAAAAAAACCATATGAAACGTTCTAAAATATATTTTTTCATTTTGCTGTTATAGATATCATTAAATTCATATATATGTAATAATTACAAATTATTTATAATATAATTATAGTATTATAATTATAGATATTACATATAATTTCAATTCTAATACAAATTTTTAAAAAATTTAAAAATGTATTTATATTGTTGTTATTTCAAAACAGATATTACTTTTGTAGACAACTTGACACTTTTAATTAGATTAAAAAGCTGATATATTTTATATTCAAATGGGAAGCAATTGAGAAAAATCACTGTTCGAATAATAAATAGACAATTTAAAGTATCAAATTATCATTTTCAAATACAGAAATGCAAATATTCCTCCTACCACTTTTGATTCTTTTTTACCTCATTTTACCTCTCATACACACACACACACACACACACACACGATAGAGAATACATAATATATAAAAGGGACATTTCATCCCTTTGCTCTAGTGTATTAGCAACATTTTATCTTAACACCTTATTCTTTCATTCTTTTGCCACTGGTGGCCACGTGTCACGTGTGTACGCGCCTTAATAGTAGTCGGAACATTAGCGAGCACCCTCTGAAACGTTTACCGCTATTAGGTCTTTTGTATATAGAATAGAATGCTTGCATCGACCGGAAGGAAGGAATGCTTGCGCAAAGGAAGGAAGAGAGAAGATGATGCTCCGGTGGCAAGAAAAGGACGAGCGGGGTGATATTACGACGAGCAACTCCAACCCTCGACTTCCGTCGTGATAAATTAACAGAAGCTTACAACACTTCGAGCCTCTTTGTCGAATGTAAAGACAAGAGGAACGATGTTAAGGGGATGCTTAACTGACAGTGACATCATTTTTAATGACGCTGGCACTGGTTTCAGTTTGGATTCGTGTTTTCACGCAAATATCAGCAAAATACTGTTTTGAAGATTATGATGTTTGTTAAACGGGTGCTTTGTAATATACGATGGGAATATTCATTCAAACGTCCCTATGGAATTTTAAAATATAATTTTCTTATGTTCATTCAATCAATGTTGTACCAAATTTTTGTTTATTTACAGGATATCTTCGCTAAGATCATTTAAATATCTGCCGCATTTTCTGTTGTATGTGTGGGATTTTCAAAGTTTAGATTTTTAGATAGTATTGTATATTTTTTTAAAATATGTTTACAGAGCATGAAAATACAAATGCAATAATTATTTCCATGATTATTCTATTCAGACTACTTAATCTTAAGATATTCACATCTAAAAATATTAACAATTTTCTTAATATCACACCGTTACTAGAACTAATCAAAGTGTTTATTTTTACATTTTTCTGGAAACTCTTACGACAACTGTGATACTTCGACAAACATTGAACAAAAACTGAAAGGCAACCATTCGTTGAATATCTAATGTTTATGTTCAAATATCTCACTCTGCTGCATATTTATATATTACATATATTTAAAAAATTCTTAATGTCTTTGGACGCAAATATCTCGAGATTAAATAATCTGAATAGAATGATCGTTCACTTTGGTTTTTCATGCTCTATAAGTATATTGAAATAAAATATACGGTATCATTTAAAAAATTACCGATAATTTTCGTAAAAAAGATAACCGTGAAAAAATTTCTCTTTATCCATTAATAGAGTCTTTGAAATAGTGCAACTTGTTTTGATATAACAAAAAAAAAAATCATTTTTAACTGAATTAACGGATTTTATAAGAGTATTTTATTCTTATAAATATTTTAATATGAAATAAAACCAATATTATTGAAAGACTTTTAAATAATATTATAAAATAAACTTTCGTTGCTGAAATCGATGTTTTATCAATTGTTTCGTTATGGTTATAATATAATTATAATACTAAAGCGAAATATGAATGTACATCGAATTAGAGTACACCTTTTATTAAAATCGAAAATGTTGCTCATAGAACTAATATATTCGAAAAGCTATATTTACATTTATAAAAAGAAAAAACAACTTATTATTTATATAAAAAAACAAATTATCAACAAAAATCGACTAAATATTTTAATCGTAATTATTATAACATTATTTTACAATAGTTAAAATACACCAAAATTTAATTGATATTATTTTCAAGAAAGCTATAAATGTTCAAAAGACTTTTTAAGTGTAAATTTTTGTTAAGAATTTCGTCTGTAAGAATATCTACTTATTCAATATTTTATAAAAACCAAACAAATGAAGACTCTTTCTTGCCACAAGTTTATCATATTATAATAGTTGTACGACATGTACAAATTTTTTTTATGGATTTGGACGTACATATTTATCCTCGTAGTTTTTCATCCTCGATAACTAATGTCTTTCTTAAATCATTTAAAAACTTTTATGCTCAATAGAATCTTCTCTGGACACAACATAAATACTACTGTTTCATTTACTGTTGTATTTTAAAATTTAAACTTATAGAATGTGAAAATATGAATTTCTCATTATCTATTTGTGAACTAATGAAGTGTTGAAACAATCGAAATTTGCAAATTACTGATTGACATTCGATTTTAATTTATTATTATTATATAAAAGACTTTTTAAGTGTAAATATATTCGAATAACCTTATTATCTATTTGTGAACTAATGAAGTGTTGAAACAATCGAAATTTGCAAATTACTGATTGACATTCGATTTTAATTTATTATTATTATATAAAAGACTTTTTAAGTGTAAATATATTCGAATAACCTTTTAGATACATTTGTAAAATTAATTAACTTTTACTTAGAAAATCAACTAAATTATTAAGCAAATTCCAAAATATCAATAAATTACATTCTAAATGTTGAAAAAGTAAAAATAAAAAATTATTCATTACTATAGATACATTTGTAAAATTAATTAACTTTTACTTAGAAAATCAACTAAATTATTAAGCAAATTCCAAAATATCAATAAATTACATTCTAAATGTTGAAAAAGTAAAAATAAAAAATTATTCATTACTTCTGTCAGAAAGAATTATCAATCTTCAATCGCATGCTTTATGTAACAAGAAAGACGAAAGAGAACAACGGAAAAAGACTCATGACAACATCATTTCCGTGACTAAAAGCCTCTCAACAACTCTCTTTTTCTGCGTAACTTTCTTCATTCTGAACCTCAAATCACGGTTTCACATAGAATGACAGAATTATAAGACATTTTCATATTTGACATACACACCATACATACCATAATATCTCCAAAGTAAACCTTCAGAGTAAACGAAGTGTCAAAAGAGCTGGTCAAAAGAAATGTAAATATTAGCTGACAATGAATACAATTATTTAATTGCGATCAGGCATAGAAATGAAAATTTATCACGTACTTATAATATTAATTCATTTATTTAAGAGGAAAAAGAGCAAAGATGACTGAATAATTTTTTTAAGGCAGAAAGCTATAGTTGCAATTATTATTAATGAAATTACTAAATTATTGAGTAAAGAAATTACAAACCAAAAGCAATGAGAGATTTCGTGTTACATATTATAAGTAATTCGATATTTGTTTTTGACTCGTTAGTATTTCCTTCTTCCTTGAGGAAATGATTAATTTATTAATATTGCAAGTAAGCTGTTCATACTCATAATTTTTTCCCTCTAACTTTTCAGTATTTATCATACAAACGTAAGTAATTTTACCCATTACTATTCGGAGGTCAAATATGCCAGAATCCGGGATCTCATTACCAAACGCAAAGAATGGAGGAAACTTAAAAGAACGATTCCTGACGAACAACCTGCGCCGTATTCACCGTCATCCTGTTACAAAACGATTACTTATTGAGCAAAGTAGGGCGAAGTCGAACGACCAGGCTTACATATTTGAAGAAAGAGTGTGCGCGGGCGAAGATCCGCGCGGCGAAGTAACCTCGTCAGGGAGAGCGCGGCGCTGCGGTTAGGTAATAATAAAGCCGCCGTGCCGTTAGGGTGGAAAAGCGGCCGCCCCGTCATGGACAGACTCTTGAAGGCACACCGAGCGGTGAAGCACATACGACGACCAGGCCCTTGGGGGGAGGGCAGAGACGGGGTTGAGGATGGAGGTGCCCGCGGCTCGGGCTATCATAATATAGATTAGCTCATATGGCTCTCCCCTTATGTTAGCTTGGATCCAGCTCATAGCCTCGAGTGCTTCGGGATTCACTATTCATACACGCGACAATTAGATAGGCATTACTGTGCGCTGGTGTTGGCGTGTGGCCCGGCCACTCACACACCATCGACCACCTCGTGCTAGGAACACGCATACATAGACGAGTCTCTGCAGGCATGGGTACGAAGGAGCGGAGTTGGCTGAAACCAAGGACCAGGAGGGGTGGCCTGAGTCAACCCCTAAGCCAGTGTAAACACGTTTTAATAGAGATTCGCTCGAGCGGTTATAATAGCTTTGCGGATGTAGCGGCCCGTCCGCCTTTCGCGCACCCACCCACGGCCGCCAACCCTTAGCTTCGATGTCTGTTCTCGCTGTGCGCCTCCCTCCCGCTCAAGCCGCTCGGATCGTTACGCCTGAGACAGAAATTTGATCAATTCTCCGCGTGTCTATGGGTTTGACGATTTTCTTACACCGTCGATCGCAGATTCCCAGGGTGATAGTCGTCGATGTGGTTCCCGAGTGGCCAGCCAATCGGGCAAGAGATTGTTTACAGCGGTTTCGCAACGACCTGGTAAAATAATTATAATTTTAAACTTACACCGTCGATCGCAGATTCCCAGGGTGATAGTCGTCGATGTGGTTCCCGAGTGGCCAGCCAATCGGGCAAGAGATTGTTTACAGCGGTTTCGCAACGACCTGGTAAAATAATTATAATTTTAAGTTAATATTATAAGGTAATAATAATAATAATCAGAAACTGCAAAATTCAAAATATAACGTAACCTTGTAAATTCTAACTTCTAAGTAATTTACACTCATGAAGTATAAAAATATTTAGACTGCACAGCTAATACTAATAATAATTAATAAATAAATTTAATAAATGTATTANAATATAGCCTCGCTGCGTAACCGATTGTGTTGGCTTATTTATATCGTCTAATTTATATTAAATCTACCGATAGGACTCCGTTAAAATTTCCGTTAAGAGGGAGCCACAAGGTTGTAGCGACAGCTACACCAGCGACATCTGTTTCCCGACAATATCATAGAGTTCATTTTTGATGAATTTTTGGCGCCAGTTTTGTCGCGCTTTAAAACTAGAAAATTAATGAAAAGCGATGTTGTTATGGAGACTTGTTAGGTAGTTGTCTAAGTGATAAAACAAGTTCGTGAATATATATAAGAGTTGTTTAACAGAATTACATTAGAATTAGAATTAGAATTAAAACTAGTATCAGATCATAAAGTATAAAAAGTGAATATTTTATTGTTGATTTAAAAGTTAAAAGTTTATAAATTTTATTGTTAATAGTATTAAATAATTTTTGTTAAATAAAATATTAATAATAACAAATCACATAGTTAATTTTGTAGTACGGTGAATCGTTAGTTTACCGACCATCGTACTTACAAGGTTATAACGTGTGGCGACATCTATTCAGTCTTATAAAAAGTTACCATGGAGATACAACAAATTATTGGTTACCAAGTTACAAATTTCCAAGATATGTAACAGTTGTTAAGAAATAAATAAACAGTCGTCAGTCGTAATTCATCCATTAAATTCTGTATCATGTAAACGTTAAAATAAAGTATAAAATTTCCTTTGTAATACGGTGACTTTATCATTTATCAATCACCTACAAACGTGCACGAGTTCTGATTGACTTTAATTGAAGGAAGTACTACTTCGATTTTTCTTGAGACTCTTAGATAAATTATATTTCGTGAATAAATAATAATATGATATATATGATAATTATGATAAATAATATATAATGTCTATATATTCACATTTATTTTCTGTTAACCCTTTGCACTCCGTTGTCGCCGTTGCGGCGACATTGTGAGATAAATTGATAACTCCGTTGTCGCCGCTGCGGCGACGCGACAAGGCGGCATCGTAACAATATTCATATATTTATACATGTAGAGAGATATTTTGGCATATGCTTATTGCAATCAATCTGGCGACCGAGCTGGCTGCGTTTCTTCAGATCGTGCCTTTGTCATTGTATTCCTTACCCTAAAATGGAAGGAAATAATAGTTATGAAAAAAATGGATTTTCTGAAAGTGAAGATGAACTCGAATTTATGTTATACAGAGATAATTTCGCTCAAAATGATATAAATGAAAATAGATATGGTGATACTAAGTGATCGGGACGACAGCAATATAATAGTTCATCGAAGACGAAAGGTACAGCCTATTGAATCTGACATCGATGATAACGCAAGCACCTCAAGGGAAGATGATTGGGTCAGTACAGAGAATGGGTACATGCCTCTTAGAGTAAATTTTTCAATCAAATCAAATGTGATAGGTCCACAAATTTCCTTTAATGTTTTTGAACCGATTCAGTTTTTCAAACTATTTTTCACAGACCAACTTGTTGATGAAATAATAAAGGAAACAAATAATTATGCAAATGTTGTTATCAAAGAATTTAACTAAAGACTCTATATGGCAAACATGGCATAAAAAATAAAGATGAATTCTGGGCTTTCATTGGACTCATCCTAAATATGGGTACAATGCCTGTTTCTAATATGCAAGAATATTAGTCAATTGAACATAATAGTAGAATCCCTTTTTTTTCAGATATATTTACAAGAGCTAGATTCAATCAAATATTTTGGATGCCTCATTTAAAAATACCTGACTCAGACAGCAAAAATCTCAAAACTTATATATAAAGAGCCGGCATTTTTTTAGAATATCTAGATTCAAAATTTTCTGAACACTTTATTCTTGGTCAAAATATTTGTGTAAACGAATCCATAGTAAAATTTAAAAGGAAAATTTCTTTCATTATTTATCACCCTATGAAGTCAACAAAGTGGAATATAAACATCTATGCAATGACAGATTCTGAAACAGGATATATCTATACTATTCTACCTTATTTTGGAAGTATTACATCAGAAAATTTTATTCGTCCAGATTTACCAGTTAGTACTAGAATTCTGCTACATTTATATCAAAAGTTGTTAAATAAAATTCCCGAGGCACATGGTTACCATATGTTTACTGATAGATATACCAGTATACCTTTGGCAGAAGAACTAATGAAAATGAAATGCCACTTGACTGGTACTATAAAAGCTAACAAGAAAGATATTCCAACATTTATAGAAAAAAACCAAACTTTCAGATAAGAATTCAGACCCAAATTTTCAGATAAGAAAACTTTTTCTTATAAAAAAGGAAAAATCATGTTCTTAGCCTGGAAAATTGTGTCACTTTTAAGTACTTGGAATAATGCTGGAATGACAGATTCAAAAAGAATTCTACGAGGAGGTAAAGAAGTAAACATTAAAAAGCTTAATGCAATTGCTAGCTACACAACTTCCATGAGCGAGCTGATTAGTACGCATATACTTATTGTTTTTTGACAAAGTCTCTTAAGTGGTGGAGAAAAATGTTTTTTGGAAGCATGAAAGTGTCTGTAATTAATTCATATATCATATATAAAATTGTAAAAAAAAAATCAAAAAATAATAAACCATTAACACACTTTAAATATGTCGACCAACTGACTAATAATTTTCGACAAGATCTAGAGTTTGTACGTCATTTTCTGAGATCAGGTTAAATGGGAAATTTCATGAAATACGCAAAGGTAAAAAAAGAGATTGTGTTGTTTGCTCCAACAGACAGAAGAAGGGTGAAAGATATGAAACCGTGAATACTGCAATACATGTTATGATAAGCCAAGAATACCTTGGGGATTATTTTTCAAGATACCATAAAATGAAGAAATTTGAAACATAATTTTTATTTTTCGTATTGTTATGTTTTTTATATTGTAATTGTATTAATAAAACATAACTTTAAAATGCATTTTTTTTAATGACAAAGCAGAACCTTTCACAGAAGCGCACTCGCACCATGTAAATACTTCTGGATTAGCTGGTAGCTCATAGTATGACTTGGAGTTGCTAAGAGGTCATATTAAAAAAATTGCTCGGAGTGCAAAGGTTAAATAATAAACTCATAAATGACTACAGTTAAATAAAAAAAAATATATTGTATATATAATAAATATAATATATTGTATATATAAATATATGTGTGTGTGTGTATGAATTTATGCGTTTATTTTGAAATGTATGAAAATGACGTGTATGAAATGTATGAAAAATATAAGTATCTAAGATAAATTCAAATTCAATACAAAATATAAGTTTCAAATTTAATAAAAAATATAAGTATCCAAGATAAATTCAAATTCATACAAATTCAAACAAATCTCAACATTGTTAGCATCAATTTTTCTAGACAAGTTAAAACATAACCTTAAACATCTCAATTTAAAAATGATTTGTCACTTTCAAAATAAATGGCTCTTATAATAATAAATATATGCATATATACATATAAAAATTTTATTACTCACAACATTATAACTTGGAAAATGATGGATTTAGGAAAATGGCACAATGATACAATGTAAAAGAGCGCCTTTTTTCTGAACAATCGCCTTTCCATAGAGGCCGCTAGTCATTTCTAATTTTTTCTTTATGACAGAACTTTCATTAGAAGTGTACTTCTCAACGGAACAGTTGAGCTGAAAGTAAAGGTTGTTATAAACAGCACGTAATAAGTTTTAATCTACTGAATTTATCATCTATAATTTGGCAGTACGTATTTCAATACAATTATATGTTATATTTAACAAAAATTTTCTATTATTGATACCACTCGAAATCACCGTTTTAACTGTTTATTTCATTACAGACGTGTGAACAAGATTTCGAAAATTCTTTAGAAATAACATTAAATTGAAAACAAAATAATGGCTAATAACAATGAAGTACATAATACTAGTGTGAGAGATGCAAGTTTTTCTTCGAGTAAAAATGAATCTTCTATATCAGCACAGTCGAATTCCTCGTCTATACCAATTATATTTTCACCTTATGTAGTTTCTAGTCGTGGAAAATCCAATGCTCGAAAGGAACAACAATTAAAACGTAGTTTAAGTTTTGGTCGTTCTTCAAACGACGAGGATATTCCTACGAAGGACACTGTTATGAAAATTTTAAATATTTCAGTCGAAGAAGAGGAGCGTACAGCACAATATTTTCACTTTCTTTTGAATAGAGAAACAGATAGATTAGTTGAATTATGTGAGAAATGGACAAAGATTCAGACAGAGGCAGAAACTACTGAAGTTGGTCAATATGAAATAAGTGAAACGATTGAACAAACAAATTCGCTAATAAATAAAAAATTTGGAAGGTTTCGTAGATTGGTCACTGATTGTGAAGTAGGAAAAGGAGAAATGTTAGTTACTTGTAAAGATTTGCAAGGATTCTGGGATATGATGTATATGGACATAAAAAATTGTGACTTGCAATTTGAAAAACTGGAGAAACTTCGTTCGCAAGACTGGAAAGAAGAGGCTGTGCTTGTCAATGGATCATTTACAAAAAAAATTAGAAATATCTTAGCAAAACGGAAAAAGAAAATGGCAGAAAGAATTAGGAGGAATAAGGAACTTAAATCTAATCAACATCTAACCAGTAAAATAAATAATAAGTACCAAAAGAATATAAGTCCTAATATAAAGCATAAAATAAAGTCAATGTTTATCGGCTGTAGTGAAAACGAACTTATAAAACATAGATCATGTTTATTAAAAAATAGTTACCCTATAATAACAAATGACAAAGTATCTAAAACGCCGGAAGTTCAGTTAGATGATTCAATATCTTATATTAATTCTAATCAAACACCGGGGAGAAGTATATTAAAACAACCAAAGAACTCAACTGAAACAAAATGTATAAGGTCAACAAATAAGGTTAATTTTGATGATCATATAGCTTTAAATGAAATACCAACTGATGAAGAAACACAGATAAGATTAAATTTAGCTGCAGCATTGTTGAGAATAGATAATTTTGATTATGATAGTTCTGACGAAGTAAAAATTGGCACAAAAAGAAAATTGTTTGACAACAGTAGTCCTAATGAATATGAATATGTCAAACAAGGTTCACAAGATAATAAAATAACATCTGTGCAGGCACAAGCAGCAATACCATTACTAGAATCAAATAAAAATTTCAATATACCACAAAGAAGACGCATGAAAAAACAAAATTCTCAAGATGAAAATGATATGACATTACATCAAAGTATGTCTTTAAATATAAATACTTCCACGCCAATTAGAAAAGATAAAAATATTTTAAATTTAAATACATTATCACAAAAACATGTTCCTATAAGTAATAAAAACGAAATTAACAGTTGCGATGAAAGTATAAAAGTTTTGAGAAATAGAACTATTATTTCAATGGGCACACCTATAAATAAAAGAAAATCTCACAAAAAAGTGTATGCTCAAGAAATAGAATATAAAGAAAATGAATCTCCTTTAGAGGAGAAAACAAGAAAAAATTCTTTTAAAATCAATGTTAATAATTGTGAAAAAATGGATATAGATGAAAATAATAGCAGCAAGAAGAGATCCATTAGGAACGTAGAATTTTCTGGTAATGATAATTTTTTTTCTTTTTAAATGAATTAATATTTTATTCTTTTTAAATGCAATATTTAAATGAACATATTTTTATTACAGAAAACGAAAATTATGAAGAAAGAAATAGATCAACTCTGCCCAGGACTGCTCTTGCTAAAAAATGTAAAACTCTTACAAATTCTTACAAATTTATTCCAAAGGAAAATTCTGTTTCTTTGGAAATGCAAGAAACACGTAATTATTTTATATTAATTTTTGTTAATCATAGATTGCATTTTAAATATTTTATTTATATATTTATATAATTTAATTTTCAGAACATCTTACGAACTTTAGAAACAAAAAGATATAATCTCTAGTCTGACTGATGTACAAAGAGTACAAAAGATGTACAAAAGTTTTTATGACTTCTTGTCAGTTACAAATATTTACATGGATTGTTTTCTTTAAAATTTTGTTTTAGGTATTTTGAGTTTATATTATTATAATATATAATATTAATATGTAATGTTAGATTAAATAGAACTTTACTGAACAACATATTTTTTATAAAAATGATAACTAAAAAAAGTTAAAAAATTTGTGCGTATTGCATAACAGTAAATACATTAATAAAATTTATTGTCGAAATAATATATATATATAATGCATGTTTTAATAATATAAGGAATTGTACAAAAAAAATATAGAAAAGATTGCTCCGCTGTAGTATAGAAAAAGATCATTCGTCTGTTAATTATTAACTAAGAACAGAACTCTAAGCGCCCATTATAAAGAAATGCTTAGAAACCAAAAAATTATTTTCTATTATATAATTTTCAATTAGTAACAACATTTCGCTGCTAGATAGTAATAGTGCTTATGTTTATTATAAAATATCGTCTTTGTTGAACAAAGACTTAATTTTTTTTAATAATGATTTATTTTTATTTTGTTTAATTGCAAACTATAATCACTTCTTTTTGGTTATAAAACACATTTTTATAAAAGCTTATCAAGTAAAGTAATAAAAGTAAAAACTGTAATTAGTAAAAATAACTTATTTTAACTTATCTTAGTTATTCTAACAATAAGCTTGCGCGTTGAGAATTAATGACGTTGGTCGTTATAGTCTTCATCAATTGATTAAATTNTATGATTTATTTTTATTTTGTTTAATTGCAAACTATAATCACTTCTTTTTGGTTATAAAACACATTTTTATAAAAGCTTATCAAGTAAAATAATAAAAGTAAAAACTGTAATTAGTAAAAATAACTTATTTTAACTTATCTTAGTTATTCTAACAATAAGCTTGCGCGTTGAGAATTAATGACGTTGGTCGTTATAGTCTTCATCAATTGATTAAATTTACAAAGAAAGAAGTCATTTATAAGATTAATCTGTGATTTATTGTTTTCTTAAGTAAATCTCAGGCATTTTTTCTTTATTGAAAGTTCGTAGTGTAATAAATGATTTTTAAAATAAATATTTACTATCAATTAGTACAATAAATTTTATTTGCTCCAATTTCAACATTAAACTGCGATTTGACGAGTTTTATTGTGGGTATACAACTGTTTCAGGGGACAAAGAATGAAGCTGAGTCAGTTGAAAAATGCAATGGAGTAATTCTTGGAGTAAAGGTCGTTTAAATTGATAAGAACGTCTCCAGTGATTTGGATATAAAACGACATACGTTTGGATATAACATCATTTTACGAATTTTTTCGACACATTTTACTAGTTTAAATAGCGACGTTTATATTCTTTCAAACTTTNTTAAATAGCGACGTTTATATTCTTTCAAACTTTATGAAGAATATTCATTGTTTGTCCAACTTGGTTGGACATTATATACAAAATTGAATTTGTTTTATCACTGAATAGTTATTGCAAATATAAAGTCAATTTTTACTTCTGAACTTAAAGGTAATATAAAAATGATCTTATCCAAAAATTTTATTGTGAAATCTCCTAAAAATGAAAATTGATGGTTTTAATTAACAAAAGGTATGTATTTTGAATATATTTTACAATATATTTTAGATTTTTATATTTTATCTAGATCAAAAATTATTCAATTTTTAGAAATAATAATCAATAATAATATCTCCTCAATTTATTTATCATTAACTTGTTGTCAGTACAAAGCAAATACTTGCAAATGATTAAATGCTTTCTGTTACCTTACTACATTATCTTTCTTTTGAAATTATAATTTCAGTAAGATTATTTTCAAAGTTGTATAATTATCATGAGTTTATGAATTCTAATTGAATTTTTAGTCCATTAAGTTTATTATTTTAATCATCGAAAAAATGTCAAACATCTAAAAAGGATTTATTCCAGAAAAACTGAATGATTTTCAAATGTTTGCTATGATTTTGTGCATGTCAATGTTAAACTCTAGTACTTTGACCTTGTTTGAACTACGCAGATAACTAGTTCCAAGGTTTCTAAGCTACCTTTCCGAAAATTAAATATATTTCATCTTAGAAATACTTTACTTCATACTTAGAAATACTTTCCGAAATACTTTACTTCATATGTTCAACAATATTCTAGTATTAGTAATCTAGTAATATTCTAGTAATATTCAACATTGCCCTTTCTATCTAATATTCTTATTTAAATAAATAAATATTTTATACAAACCAATCAAAATACTTCTTAATTAATTTTTCAATACTTACAGAAATTACATATACTTTTTCAAGTCAAGAATAATATTTCTTTCAAAAATCATTCTCTGTTCGTAGAATTCATTATGACATTACATTTATTACATTTATTATTAATAGTTAAAACATGACACGTATAATCTATTGCACTAGTACGAGTAATTTATTCAAATAGGCGGTACATGATGTACACTATCGTTTGTATACGAATTACAATTGTTAAATATTGTTTAATAATAATCACATATTAAAGCTGTATTAATTTCTCTACACTATGACCATCTACAATAATTAATTCTTAAATACAATTAAGTCAATAACCAATGTCAACAAAACGTGTTTTTCTTTTCGAATGCACCGCGTTTAAAATCAGATCACCAAATATCCCCATGTTCCTTTTTTCTCTCTCTCTCTCTCTCTCCATCGTAATAGGTTTATAGGAGGGGGGGATTGGTAATGGAGGGAGAATGGTTCCGCTTGGAATAGAGGGGCATGTCAGAAATGGTTGCGGGGTTCGATAACGCAGGCCTGCCCTGTTTAATTGCACGTATTTACTGGCAGAAAGAGAAGAGGATAAGCACGGAGCAAGGCAGAACGCGAGGAAGGTCGTCCGTAAGGAATGAGCGAAGAATGGCCTACTCGGAAACGCCGGTCACGACGCTCACCGTTTCACTCGTCTACTTTCTGGCGCTCTTCGGTGAGTTACTGACTTACCAGTTGGCCCGACTGTTTTCGCGTTCCAATCTTCTGCATTTTCCCGCGCAACGTCGTTCCTCTCGCTGATTTTTGAATCGTCTCGTAGTTTTATTTGTAAGTCGTTTAACTGCCTGTCGAGGAAGCGAAAAGAATCTGATGTCATTGAATTATGAGATTAGCTTATAAGTGCTTAAGATAATTTTAGCTTATTTGTTCAGATAACTGTACGTTTCGAAGTGCAATTGGAAAATTTGGACCGTATTATACATAGATCATGAGAAAGATACACATTTTTATTTAATCTATTTATCCTTATTTGACTTCATTATTAAGCAATTAGAAGTAAATTATTGTGCCAATGACGTTCAAAACAGGAAATGTTCTCTATGTTTAACACATGTTGCTTCAAAATTTTTGTAACTATAGAGGCATACCTCAGCAATATTATAGGTTCGATTTCAGATTATCATTAAAACGAATTTTTTAAATATATATATATATATATATATATANGTGGATGATTAGAAGAGAATATGTTATATGTGTTTGGTTTGCTTAATCTATAGTATATTGAAAAAGTATTAACAAATTTTTAAACTTCCAACAATTTGTAAATTTTTTTTCATAAATAAGACTCGTCTCATTGCCATGCTTTCTCACTTTCTAATCGCAAGTTTTTAAAATTTTTTTATCTTTATATTTGGGTCACCTTACATATATACTCGTAAAAACGTGTTTACCTTGGTTATGCTGCAATTATAAATAATTACAATAAAGTGCCAACGCTGACGCGTGGCGATTAAACGTTTTTGCAAAGATATAGTAAAAACCGTAAATCTTACCTGTTTTTAAATTATTTTGCTGGAGGGCGAACATTAAATAACGTATGGCAATAATTACGAATCGTAATAGGCTGATAAATTCAGTTGCAATCTTCGCATCAATTGATTCTATTTCTAAATTATTCTATTATTACTAAAGACGTTAAATCTTCGCATAGAAACTATTCATACATTACCAAACTCAAACTAATATTTCCTCTTGCTCTCCACGTCTCTGTCGTATCACTGAACGAAAGAGAAGAAAAAAAAAATATATATATATATATATTCCATAACTCCGTAATCGCTCCGTAATCGAACATCCTACATGAACGTATCTAACCACATGCGAACGATACTCATAACACACATTCATAACAGAATACGTAGGATCAACTTACACAAGCAATCGCTACCCAGCAATGTGTCCCATCGGCTTATAGACGAACGAACCATTCCACAGTAACAATGTTTGTCAGTCAACGGATGACTTCTGCCGGGTCGCATACCAAAATTACTGTGCGTCGTGTTCGTGTCCTCGATCAGATTCTTCGTTCGATCTCTTCGTCAGAGGCAGAACGAAAGAGTAGATTCGGCTACTTCGTCGATCATGTACTTGAAGGTGTGCGTAATTTTTACAGCGATGGCTGGAGCCACTAGAGGCTGGGATCTGGGAAGCGGGTTGAAATATAAGCTGACGACGACCTTGTTGTTCAGCGAGGCAGCCCCGTCGAAATCCAGCGGGGACGTTGGCTTCCGATTAACCGGCGAATTGGACGTGACCGCCGTCTGGCAGAGACCGGACGATCCGAGTAGTTTCTTGCTGAAGATCCAGGTAAGAATATATTGTTCGATTTCATTTTCATTTGAACGAAATTTTAACCAAGGTCCGATTCACTGAATTTCTGTCAAATGGACCTCTACTTTTGGATGTGAAGTTCGATCGTTTGAAGAAGAATCGTGAGCAGAATCGAACTCGTTACAATACAATGCTACTATTATGTATTGTAAGCTTTGTAAAGCTTTTTAAGTGGAATATAGACTACTTATAACTCAATGGGTCTGATAAATCGAATTTTACAATAACTTTTATTTTTATATTATGTTTTTATTGTTTATTTTTAGAAAATATAAACATCTTGAGATTAGAGTATTAATTTGCATATGAATAAAGAGATATTTTTGAATTTTTTTTCGCTATTATTAGTAGTATGCATGAAACTTTTTATTTAGAATTTAATATTTATTTCATTTTAAGCAAGTACGTTATCATAAAATATTTCGTGTTCAGAGTAGTGTGTTCTACTACAGAGTAATTATCAAATTATATATTATCAGCAACATAATAATCAGTTTATATTTTTCAATGGTATTACATCAAAATTATAGAAATGCTACTTCCTTCCCGATTTCGATGATTTTTGAATATATTATAAAAATCAACACTTCAGATCTAAATATTCTCCTTTCCGAGATAATATTCGCTAAGACTGCCGGTACTAGCCCTAAATTTTGTCTATGTGTACATCTGTGACACCAGTCATTGCTCCTTTTATCTTTGTATTATACTTATAAATCTAAATAATAACTTCTACGAAAACCATGTTTGTACGAAAATTGCATTTGTCGTTCTGTTAGAACAGATAATTACATCTTTTACCAAGTTTGTTCGAAAAATAACTATTTCACGTAAGTGTCGCCGGCTGACTTATGGCGACTAATATCTTTTTATAAAGTGACTAATATTTCTTTTCATTTTTAATTAAGTTATAACACAGATATCTCTTACAATCTTGCACATGCAGTTCGGCTAACATTTCGTTTATATGTACTATAAACTAAAGATCAGAATTAGGCTTGAATTGGTTTATTCTGCTGTGTTAAATCAAGAAAGTGTATCTGTAACATTTATTTAAATCAAATTATTAATGCTAAGTGGCATAAATAGTTTGTCTATGTGTATATTATAAAGAAATCTTTTTTGTAGGGAATGTATTGTATTGAAACTGGAGATATAATAGTTCGGATATATTATATATGGAATCGATGCCTGATCTTCTAAAGTCGTTTATCAAACCACCTTTTATTTAAATATACCTATTTGAATTAACAAGGCAGTATTATATTCAGCTGTTGTATTATAGTGTATATATATATATATATATATATATATATATAGTATAGCAGTATATATAGTATATATAGTATATATATAGTATATATATATACTATATATACTATATATATAGTATATATATACTATATATATAGTATATATATATACTATATATTATATATATATATATACACGCTGCTATGGACGCATAATTATAATTAATAGGCAAAATTTATTTATTGTAATGGTGTCGACAGTTCTTTGCAAATACCTCGAAAACTCCAATCATCAGTTACACAAGAAAAACTTGTTTAAAATGTTGACAACATATTCAAGAATCATCGAAATCGGAGAGATTTTTTACAACTTCATCTTTTTCAATATTCACATCAAAAAAATGTACATATGCAATGAATCAATTTAACTATTTCGAATGTATGTAAAACGATATAATTGAGTTGCTAGATGCAAAACAAAATTTTTGTAGCATTTTTATCAAGAAACGAGCGATATGCATATTACTAATATGAAACTATGATAACCTTTTCTGATAAGGTTAAAGTTTTGAGATACCGATGGAATATATGTAGCTTGTATTATGCTACAAAAAATAGCGCTTGGAGCTTTAAAATTAATCAAATGGAAGAAAAAGTATTGTAAATTTTGGTTGAAAAACTAAAATTTTGAAATTTCATGGATGGTTCGCTTATTTCAGTTCTCTGGGTTTTCTCTCTAATTAATTACAAAGTTTCAACTAAAATGATCATCATATATCTGCACTTTCTATATATGACTTCCGTTTCTACAAGTTGTTTCCTTTTTCAATTTTCTTCACTTTATTGTTGAATTGAATGACTTTGAAGTTGTGAGAAGTTGAAAGAAACTGAATTATGTACAGCTTGTTTAATCACATTAAGTTTTAAGATTTAAAATGATAAATTCAAATTTATTTATTGACAATATTAAATTTATGGTCTGTATGCAACGTTAAGATTTGCAGAATTTGATTGGGATGTTGCACATTCATTCTATCTCATTCTTTTCATACTCTTATGAATGAATATTATCCGGTTTAATTTGTTTCTTTCATTTCTCTTCATAGTAAAAAATTTGGCTCAACAATTGCATTTTGAAATGCATTTTCAATAACAAATTTGTTAAAAATTTTGAAAAGATGGCATTATGAGAAGAGATGGAAAAAAGTAATAGATCATAATGGATCGTAATTTTATAACATGATATGATCTAAAAACATTTTATAATATGATTGATAACCTAAAAAATTATACATCAATTATCTATTAATAAAATGAAAGAAATTTTTAAGACAACCTAATATTTTTTATTATTGAAAATATTGAATCTTGATCAATTCAATAAAATATTAATGTGACAATGGATATAAGAAATACTATTTCTAACATTCATGATCTAAAGCATTTCTTTCTAGATATTTTAGATTTTTAGATCATTCACTTTCAATTTGTTTATTGATAAGAATAAATATATCTAAACTTACCTAAATCATTTCAAAAATAGGCAATGATAAAATAACCATAAGTTTTTGACGAATGAATCTAGTTTAATTCAGGAAATTAGTTATCGCACTGCAAAAATCACATTGATTAAGTTCAAAAGTTATAAATGATGTGGCATATACTTATCTAATTATTAATATATATAAAACTTTGACAAGTGCAGTTTTATTAAAAAAAAAAAAAATACTTTTACTCTGAAATCTTCAAATGTTTCTAATGATGGAGGAGGAGGATAAGAATTAATTTATTGTATATGGAGATGAATAATTTTCACAATGTAGATAAGAAATATATATTGGATATTTGGATGGATATTTTTTTTATGTACTAATTCTAAGATGTTTATTGATTAATCTTCATTTATCATGACTGTATATTTTTTTTTCTTTCTGATAATGTCTAATAAGTAATAATAATAATGATTGTACTATTTTATATTTGTATCAAGAAACAGCAGCATTATTCCATTTTTATAGTTGGTATTTAGAAAATGAAGTTAATACAGCACAATATGTGAGCAATATTCTTTTTCAACCTAATGTATATAAATGAATTGATAAGTTTAAAGCTGATTACAAAAGGAAACGATGAACGCATAGTTTGCTAACTTTTTTCACTAAATTTTTTTCTGTGGATATGAAAAGCTTGTACAAACAAAATTGACAAATAAACACTATATTTAAATACAATGTTGTTGTAATAACTTTTTGTTATTTTGCACATTGCAAATAATTGTTTATTAAATCATCTTTATCTTTCATTCATCTCTCATTTTTTGATTTGACACTCTGAATTTGTCCCTTGACAAATTTTGTACAAATTGGACATAATGGTAAAAATTAATACATATTGTATAATGAAGAGATAAATACTTAAATTTGCAGATTCTTGCAATAAAATAACTGCTAACAATAAATAGTTATTCTATTGCATATAAAATTCATACAAATCCTGCTCTCAGACATAAATATTCAATTTCATATCGTAATCTTAATTTCTTTACTTCATAATTTGTTTTGGATTTTCATTTATTATAAGTATATATATATATATATATATATATATATATTCAAAACTATAAGTATATATATATATAAGTATATATATATATACTTATATATATATACTTATATATATATATAAGTATATATATAAGTATATATATATAAGTATATATATATATAAGTATATATATATAAGTATATATATATATATATATAGATATATATAAATACGCATTTTCGAAAAGATGATGCATAATTATAATAATTATAATAATTAGGAGATAATATACTGCCTATTTAAAGAAATACTGCCTGCTAAACGAATATTATTTGCAACTCTAACGGCACATTTTCGTAACAAAAATATTAAAACTATATATATTTTACTTTAGAAAATGTCATATTATAAGTTAAATGTTATATAAGAACATATTATTACAGAGCCTCACCCCTGTACCTATTTATGTGCTGCAAAACAGTTTATAATGTTTTATAAGAAAAGTATAAGAGACAATTATATTCCAATTTTTGTCTATTATCATTTAATTGTTTTCTACAAATATCAGTCGAAATCGTCACAAGTAAAAATCAATTTTTTGATCTTGCAGTTTCTGCAACCGCAACTATGGATTAAGTCCCGAAGAGCTCCGGAACCTGAAGGATTTGTCGAACACTCCTCCAGAATAAACACGCTTGCAGAGAGCCCTTTCTTGATAGTCTGGAGAACCGGCGAGGTGCATTCGATCTTCATGGATACTGCAGAGAGCCTCTCTTCGGCGAACATTAAACGTGGCGTGGCGAGTTTGTTGCAATATAGAGTGTTTGATAATGACATTGAAGAACGAGATGCTTCCGGTCTCTGCTTTGTAACGTACCATTCCCTGGGGCCGAAAACAGTAGGGAAACGGAAAACATCCTGCGAACAAAGTACTCTACCACCAAAGAAACGACACTCGAACCCGCTGTTGAGCGTGAAGCTCGCGAGCACTCGAAATTCAACATATGAGCTCACGCAACAGCTTTTGCCTAGCTTCATTTGCGATGAGGAGAGACATCGAATGTCACTGAATGTCAAATCGGAAGTAGGTACTATCATTACATCGAAAAGGACACTGGAATTGCTGCCTGGCACACTCAGCACGAAAACTGTGCTAGCTGATACCTTGCAACAAGCTGTCGCTGCTGTACAATCTAGATTTAGAGAAACGAGCATCGAGCTGCAATTGGAACCATTCTCGTGTCCTGATAACGGATGTCCAACGGTTAGTTTGTTCTTCTTTTTCTTTCTCCTCAGTTTTCTTTCAGAATATACATTTTCATATTAATCCTTCTAGAATTCTAGAATGGATAAAAGCAGGATATTCCTTAAATCAATTAATTGCTAACGTTAACTTAAGAATGTTTTTATCTGTAAATAAGTTAGCTCAAGAGTGTCCAATTAGAAAAGAATTTCACTATTTTGATGAAAGAATTACATTACCGTGTACTATATTTATTAGTATTTGGAATATGCATATACATATAGCAAAAAAAAAAAACAATCGCAGGTTTCTCATTAACTGTCATTAGTCTTCATTAAATTAAATGCATTTAGATCTTCATTAAATTAAATGCATATAGATTAATTATATATAAAATACTATTGAATCTTTATTTAATAAAGTAAATTTATATAAAGTACTATCCTAAAATAGGTTTTTTAATTTTTTATTTGGAATGCAAGAACTTTACGTCTAAGAGGAGGAAGGATAATATATGTACATATAATGGAAATCATATATGGCATAAAAAAAGTTAAGAATTATTGTTATAAGTGCTACATTAATTCTGAACTGACATTGCATGTATCACATTTTACAATTCACACAATTCTTATTAATCTTAGTATTACGAATTACTACAATTATGGATATCAGTTTTCAATCATTTTACTACAATTGTGGTATCAGTTTTCAATCATTTTTATCAATTTCGTTGTCTGTTGCACATAACTCATTTGTTTTTGTTCTGTAATATTTTTGATAAATGAAATTTGAATATTTCAGTTCTAATGATAGTATGATCGATTACTGCATGCTAGATTCTTCAAGGAGATATTTCAATTTAAATCATTTTTTGGACTTAAATTGAAAATTAATAAACTAAAATTAATGAACTTGAATCTTTTTATTAATATTTATTGATGTTATTTGAAAATATAGTAAAAAGAAGTTATTTGAAAGTATATTTTTGTAGTATAACAAAAGTTTCATGCTTTTATATTGTCTTATATTAACAAAGTTGTCTCATTTTGAATGATTGCCATGATTTGTATCATTGTATTCACTTAAAACATAAAACTAAAAAATAATTTGTATAATTCGTATGAAAACATCTATATAGTTTGTTAAATATGAATATTTAAAATTCAACTCTCGATCACTAATGATTCTTATTTATGTCACTGTTTAAAAACCAATTCCAATTACTATCAGAATACAGTCAGACTATAATAAATTAGCTAAAGATGATTTGGAGTGTCAGATCATATTGATATCTTTTTATTATTATTATTATTATTTAATATTAGTATAACAGGTGAAAACGCTACAAAGTTGAAGACACTTTAAGTATGTTTATTTATTTTTTGAGAGGAATGTGTTAGAATGATTGAAACATGTTTCTAGTCACATTGAAAAAGTTTGTACAGATTTTACGAAATCTGAATATCATATTCAAACATTATATATAACAAATGATATAAGTATGTTAAATTTAGCAGAACATTTAATCTCAATTATGGCAAAATACAAAAAATTAACACTAGAAAAATGTTTGCTAATTAGTCATACACTTATAGTTAAATTTAATAAATTAGTATTTGTAATGAAAAAGTTGCTAACTTCTGTTCAAGATAGTACTAGAATTAATTTATTCTTATGTAATTAATTGGATCTCACTGTTTCATAAACATTTTATATCAACATGGAAACTAATCTTTCGCGAATGAACACTCTACACAAAATAAAAAATGTCATATGGATGTATATATTTTAGTTTTCGAATTATAATTGAAAAAAAATGTTCAACATGTCTTTAGTACCTCAATATATACTACTGCACATCATAGTACGCTTAAATCTTATCTAATGTTTACAAAAATTATTCATATATATGAGTTGAACAAAACTCAATCCATTAAAATTTTATTTTTGATGTGACTTATTTTAATTTAAATCTATTGTATATTCAATTGAGCTTGTGCACCATCTACATTTTTTTCAATTATCTATGATAAAGATGATATTTTTTATGTGTTTTAATGTGTAGATTTTTAAAAGTACTTCTTAAAATATAGACATGTATCTAATTCAAAATCAAAATTTTCAAAATTTTTATTTGAAATTAAAGTGGTAACATCTTTGAAAAAAGTAAACTGAGGACTTCCAAAGTAAAGATTTTATGTAACCACGTTTTTTATAAATTTGCAAATGTTTAAAATATCGATAATTTTTCATTTAATAGTACAATTATGTATTTATGAAAAACATAATTTGATATGTAAACTACTTTGAATTTTTTCGTTTTTTTGTAACCTCAATTAAAAATGTTACAATTGCATGTAGAAAAGAGATTTGTAGGATAAAAGATTAAAATCATAAGGAATAATCGATTAGAAATAAAAATTCACATTTATTTTTGTATTATATTAGATCGAACAAACTATCGAGGAGTATCGCAGCAGCTTGGAGAACAATGCTGTGGGTACAGTGAAATCTGCCTCGGCGTTTCTCAAATTAGTACCTCTAGTGAAATCAGCCACTCCAGATGAACTATTGAAGCTTCTAAAGAGTCCACGATATCGTCAACTAAAACTTCAGCTATTGGACATTTTTGGTGCGGCTTCAACTGTAGCAAGTCATCAAGCAGCCATGAAAGTTCTCCGACAAGACGAAATAGGAGACGAGACCGAAAGATACTTTTGGGCTCTCTCCTTGTCGCCAACGCCAAACGCAGACATCGCCAAAAATATTCTCAAGCGATCGGAAGAAACAAATCCGAACGATAAAGTGGCAGAAACGATAGCTTTAACCGCAGCAGCGATTGCACGCCACTTAGAGTCTTCAGGTGCTATCGAGAAGACAAGAGAAAGCTTAGAAATCGGTCTCGATAGTTGCACAGGTGAAGAATGCAAGCTGAGGTTCCTCAGGGCTTTGAGAAATTTAAAAACCAAGACTGCGATCCCGACCCTGTTAAAATTCGCAACAAGCGAGAATAAAGCTCTCAATATTGCCGCTTGGAAGGCTTTAGCAGAGCTACCCAAAGATTCGTTAACTCCTGAAGTAATAACAGCAGCGAACCAAGTGTTTTACGAGATAGGCGGACCCAGGAGAGACAGTAGTTCCAGAACTATAGCCTTGGATATTATTCTAAAAATGAATCCAACGGAAGAAGATATTAGATACTTGGTGAAATATTTAGCAAGCACAGATCCTGCCTATGAGGTCCGGAAGTATCTCAGTCAACGATTAGAACAATCCTCTGAGAAGGATCCTGAATTTGCTAATAAACTGAATAAAGTTTTAAGTGCCAGTGGAATAGATGTCATTAATTACAACGTATATGCGCAGAAAGGTCTTAGCACAGCGTTTGTGAGAAATTTTTTAAGATCAATAGACAATAATGGATCCTTGGTAACCGTGCAGGAGATTCATTCAGGCTTACTGAAGCGTGGAACAGTCGACGTAGTTCTTCAAGTTGAGAATCATGAAGAAGCGTTATTCTCTCTTGGTCTGTTTGCTGGAGGTTTAGGAAGCTTCGTTTCGACTTCCAATCAAGAAGAGGATACTCAAGATGACGAACCAGCTACCGCGGGAATGGAGCTCGATTTCTTAGGCGTCGGTATTAGACCTTTCGTTTTCTTCTCCGGTCAAGGGGAACTCATGGGACATGTCTGGTCTGGGACAGCGTCCGAACGAACTCCAGCATATCAGGCCCTGGCTACTCTCCATAATTACAACGAATACATTCCATTGGCTTCAGGAATTATAGCGGAAGTCGATGTCCAGGGTGCAGTTAGTTTCGATTTGGCTGGACAGATCCAGCTGGGCTTATGGTCTAGAAACGCTCAGTCGCTGGTGGATCTAAAGGCTGGCATCATGATCCAGGGAGGAACAAAGGTACGATCCGACTTCGTGCAAAGCATGGCTGAGTTCTCCATGACGATGGAACCAAAATTAGAGCTGGCTACCGACGTGGATTTCTCTGGGCCAGTGGCTCTGTGCATGAGACTTAGCCAACCAGAGAACGTGGTAAAGTACCAAATGTACAAGGTGGAAAGAATACCCGGAAGTAGACATAAGCTGAGAAAAACTAGGAGGATGAGACTGTACAGTCCTGGAAGATCTTATCTGTTAAACAGGAAGAACAACGAGATGTGTTCGAAGATGTTCAATTAATCATCGAAAACTGTTTGTTCACGTTTGTCGTGAGATTTTATAGTTTATGAAGACAATTTTATTGAAGATTTAATTTTTTTGTCCATGCATGTCTGGTGCATCGAGAAAAAGGAACTACGTGTATTAAATGAGAGGAGAATATATTTTTCTTTAGATACTACATACGTAAGTATTTGATACACTATTCTCAGATCAAAGAAAGTTTTATTCCGGTGAAAAATCGCTCGAAGTATTCCAGTTTTATCAACATGGTCAGTTTGCGATCCGATTTCGATTTAATTTTTTATGATTGAATGATTAAATAATACAATTGAATATTTTATACTTCTTTATATAGATAGCTAGCATATATTAAATACAAAATACGCTAAGTATGAAAAATAAAATGATTTTACAAAATTTTATTCAGAATACTTATGGCGTACAAAATATTATTTGAAAATTGATAATAACAAATGATTAAATTCAATAGATTATAAAGGATTAAAGATATATTAGGTTACTTACTTTTTTATAAATTTATAATTTATATGCATGTTTTGTATCAGAAATATTTTTATTCGTGTACTGCCAATTCAGAGAATATTATATATTGAAAGATATTATATTTTATGATACACACACATAGAGAGACGATTTACAGAATATATCAAAAGAAACGAAAATTGCAAAAGCTATATATTTTCTAGATCAAATCAAGATATTTTAATTTATTTGTTTAATTTATTCGAAATGAACCGATATTAAAATCTGGTGTGGAATATGAAATATAAGATATTAAAGATGTCCCTACGTAAAAAAGAAACGATAAATCGATGGAATAAATTGATCGAAATGTAACAATTTAAGAAATATATTTACTTCTCATTTTTAAGAATTTATCTTAATCTTCATCTGTCCTTCATTTTTTCAACTTAATTCGTCTCTTGGTATTAAATTCACACAATGATAAAAAATATCTACAAAGAAAGAATAAATTTGCAAATTCTTTTATTGACAATAAAATTTATTCATTCAATTATATGTAAGATTCACATAAATCCTCTCACGTATAAGTCAATCTCATCTCATGATACTGTCAGGGTTCATGTAAGTATTTATTGAATAAGAATACACGATAATATAATAGATAGGAAATGCATACATAGGTACGACGCTTCGAGATCAACTTACAAATCTTTTCTTCTTCTCCGGATTTCACAAATAATTCAGGCTGTTCCATGTATACTTCGTCGGCTAGATCTCCTTATTAACATATGCTGATACGACTGTTCTTATTATTGAAACTTCTTCGTAGACTATTCTTTTACGTTGTGTATGCCCTCTTGCGACCAATCTTGCTTTTTATTTATTTACGGAACTTCTCGTCGTGTTTCATTTTGAACACCCATCGATTAGTGAGAACTTTTTTGTCTTTGGGTCTGAGAACGAGTATCCACGTTTTATTTCTGCACATGTTCAACATTCATTGCATCCAGTCATAAATCAGAATCTTCTCTTTCCATTGCTTTACATTATTTGGCGACATTTCTTTTAATTGGAAAAATTTCTATTCGTCTACCTCTTTTTCTGGTTCTTAATATTTTTGACCTTCCACATCTGCGTTGTAAATCCTTATTTTTGGGTATTGGTATTTCGTCCGTCTCTTCGGATTCTGCTTCTTCTTGTTTTGTATCTTGATAGTTCCTTTCTTCTTCTTCATCTATGTTTTCTTCTTTTGTGTCTTCTTCTGTAGACTTTACTTTATCATTTTTATTGAATATTGGTAACGAAAATGGTAATTCATCTGTAATTCTCTCTGAATCTAACGTTTCAATAAATCTTACATCGCGTGCTTTGATTACCATTTTTGTATTCAACAATGGTCTCCACACTTTGATGTGTTAGCCTTTTTTACATATATGAGTTGTGTTACACTTATATTAATTAATGCAAGTGCCTTTGCATCTTTCCTTTCCATTTACCATTCTATCTCGTTTTGTTCCGTTTTCACTTCATTTCCATCAACGACAGACCATAAATCGTTGTACACAAGGACACTTTCCACAAACCATAATTATTGTCATTTAGTCTATCTATGTTCCAAAGGTTGTGCATAGACGCCATGATTTCTTTTTTCTTTCACTTATTTATTCAAGTTCGTCACACGTGATTAATTTTTACTCACAATTTTCGTGCACGGGAACCGTTCTGGGCCGATAAACCTATCAGGGTTTATGTATAAATATTTATTGAATAAGAATACGCGATAATATAGTGAATAGGAAATGCATACATAGGTACAGTCAGAACGACGCCTCGAGGTCAACTTACAAACCCTGACAGATACGTGAGAGGAATTATTTTTTCTGTTTGTTTAACATTATGACCATTTGTTTCGGATTTTCACTTGTTTATGCATACATAGGTACAGTCAGAACGACGCCTCGAGGTCAACTTACAAACCCTGACAGATACGTGAGAGGAATTATTTTTTCTGTTTGTTTAACATTATGACCATTTGTTTCGGATTTTCACTTGTTACAATTATATTCAAAATTCGAAAAGATTATGAACGCATTGTAATATAACAATGAGTAGGCAATATACTGCCTGTTCAAGGGACAAAAAAACTCTGACGGCATATTTTTTATTAATTTGTTAAAATATGTGTATATATCTTATATGTTACAGAATATCGAAAATATATATTGTATGTTATATGTATAAAAAACCAATGATTGTGAAATATACGG
>NIPQ01089381.1:43547-58000 GCA_002806875.1 Lepidotrigona ventralis hoosana | reverse complement strand
TCGTTCGACTCCTATTTTCCTTCGGATCGCTACTCTTCTCTCCAATATCTCTGTCGCGTCGATATTGCCGTCATTCTTGCCTGTGAAACAGCTCGTCGTGTCGAAGCGTTCCTCCGTGTACGCGCGTTTGCGCGCGTGCGTTTCACGCGGTCCAGAAACATCGGCAGATAACTAAGAAATCCTAAGGAACAAACTCTACGGCGTACAAGCGACGCGTATCACTTTTTGTCAAACAGAGGCAACTTGCTGCGCACTGCACCCTCGCAGACAACCAACCTCTGTGCGGCTGAGATACTGCACAGCGGTACAGGGCCCTCCAAGCTTGCCTTCAACAACGTTAACCTACTAGAGCCGGCATCGTGATCGGCGAGTCGCAAGCTGCCCGCTTGCTTCCTCTCGAAATACTCGACGATCTTGGAGATGGTCTTGCTGGAAGACCCGATGCCGCTTAACCTATCTTCCCAGCAGGAGTCACCGCCACCTAAACTCGCTATATCCTCGGAAGAGTCGGTGTAGATCGAGCTGGTCCGATGATCGTCCAAGAGAAACAGACTGCTCGCCGCGGAGCTGCTCAACGTGGAGGTGTGTCGGCGATTCGGCGGCTCTGGGCTGAGATCCTCGCCGACGCAGCTCCAGAAGCCCGACTCGCAGCTACCGCGCCTCCTTGGCTCCCATCCGTCACGGAAAAGCGGATGGGTGAACAAGCTGGCAGCGCCCACCTTCGTAGCCACCTGAAAACCGAATTATCGTTTCATCTCTAATTAACTCCGTCGAGACGCGATCTCTGCCGTGGCTAATTACTTTGATCGCCTAGACTTGGTGAGCTAATTAGCTGTTATTTAGCTCACCAAGCCATTATTAAATCGCGAACAAATGTTAAACATTTTGTTGTCTGTACCTTCCTCTCCCACTTCTTCCTGGCAGTGGGACTGCTCGGTTCTGAATTTGGTTTCTTCCTGTCCAAGATCTTCGCGATGCTGTCGTTCTGCGCGGGCTTGAACTTGGCGATAGCATCGGTGACACTCGGCCTGACGTCCTCCAAAGACGGAAGCTCCAGGCAGCTGGAGAACAGGTCGCCGAGAATTTTTTTCACACCACCCAACGCGTGGAACGGATTCGCCGTCATGGGCCTGTAATGCGGATCCCTTCTGCTAGCCAGTTCCGCCACTCTTCTCACAGAGTGACATCTCGCTTTGTCCGATGGCGTCGCGTTGTCGCAACCCCTCGCGTCCGCCGACTGACTCCGAAGACGAGCGGTCTTGCGTTTCGTCGGCCGTCCCTCTCGAGTGATCTCGTCCATGCTGGACATCAGAGCAGGATCCACCGACTGACGCTTGCCGATGTTGTTCTTCGTTTCCTCCTCATAGTTGCTGATCATTGTGTCCAGGCTGCAGACGATCTCCTGGAACGTCGGTCTCGACTTCGGCTCGTACTGAAACCAGGCCGATGCACGCGACCGTGAAACATTTGTAGACTAAAAATACAGACGGTTCCGCGAGGTTCGACGAAACGAGTGATATCAGAGATTCCCCAACGCGTGTAAAATGATAACTGTAAATATATACAGGTGTACTCTTGATGGATATGCAATATACGTTAGATGGAACAATTAGCGTGAGAACAATCACAGAGTCCATTCACCTCTTGCTTTAATATCCTAATACAATTATTATTATTTATTATTCAAATGTATAATGTGTTGTACACCTGCAGATTCGGCTAACAGGTATCTTCATATTTAATATTGCATTAAATTTATCCAAAACGACCAATCGGACCATTCTTTCCTCCTGTGTAATAATTCGAATTAATTAACTCTTTAGAGTTAAAGATAATTAAGATAAATTAAGATTAAGATTAAGATAAATAAGATAATTAAAGATAATTCTTCAACTCTTTAACTGATGTGTAATCTAACTGATATTGATTATTTGAATTTCTCGATAATTTTCATAGGTTTAAGTTACATTAATAGCAACAATTAGCTATTTTATATAGCTTTAAATGTTGACGGTAAACATCAATTTTACTCGTATATATAATAATAAAATTTAGTGCTGTTAAAATAACTTCTGATCGAGATGGCACTCCCACAGGAGTCAGTATCGAATCTGTGAATGGCTGATGAGACAAGGAGTTGAAATGAAAATTAAACTGGCGGATCTCCGTCGAAGTCACGCGAGCGAGAGTGGAAAATCGTGGTGAAGTTGTGTGCTCTACTCACGGTGCAACAATCGAAGGCAAGCTGCAGGAAGGCTGGCGGCGGATCAGCTGCCGCGCAGATCTCTGCCACGGCCAGGTAATCGAGGCCAAAGTTATCTGACCGTGGTAGAACGTCCGGATCGGCTGGCACGCGACCGATCAGCTCGCAGACAACGATGCCGAACGAGAAGACATCCGATCTGTGATCGTACCATTGACCCTTCAGACACTCCGGTGACATCCAATAGGGACTACCCACGGTGCTCAGCCTATATCCGGAACTGGGATCGGGGATCTTCGCCGCCAGGCCAAAGTCGCCCACCACGGCCGTCATCTCCGACGTGTTCTCGTCCTTCTTGATCAGTACGTTCTTCGACGTAAGATCGCGATGAAAGAGTCCACGGCTGTGGAGGTAGGTCATGCCGCGTGCCACGTCCCTCGCCAGATTCATCCTGATCGAATGGGGTAGCGGCATGTGTCTCGACATGATCAGCTGTTCCAAGCTACCGCCGTTTATGTATTCCGTCAACGCGTGCAACTGTCCCTCGTGTACGCAGACTCCCATAAACCTGCAAACGTATAAATAGACAAATATTATATTAATTATTGGCAATTACGATAATATATTCAGATACTCTGGCTATTCCGAGGAATATCCAGACAAATGAAAAATACAAATGGATTTGCAACCATTCTTGCACTACTGACAATTATGTTAGATACACGATAGCTAGATTCTCTCCCGAATAACGAGTGTTTCAAAATTCTTTCGGAGTAAAGACAACAATATCCTGACTCCACTCTCCATACAAAAATAAAATTATCCGAAAGTAGATACTTGGATGACGGAGTGCGCGAGGTAATTTTTCATTTACCCGAGTATTTTCCCCGAGTACCTAAACACTCGTGACAGACGGTGTTCTTATACACCAGGGGTTTTATTCAATTGTTCTCTGTGCCGCGAACATCACGTACACTGTGTTGTTTCCACGCTGTGCAATTATCAACGTTGTCGCTATTATCGTGATTATCGTACGGGAGATTGGCTAGTTGCGAGATGCTTCTCCCTTTTCCCTCTGTTCTCCATTCGAGGGTCCTCATTACGAGGATAGCTCTCGCGTAATCGAGGGAAGAGCACTCCCTTTAAAGAAATCCACTTTCAGATGCACTTTGAAATCCACCACTCTGTTCTCGTTCGTTCTGACCGCAATTCCAGTATGAACAGCCGAGGTCTGGCTTTTCGGAGCCGAGTTTCGCTACTTCGTTTCGTTCCTCTGTCCTTACGCGGGATGGCAAGGCTTTTGAAGAACCAAAGACGGCGAGGTAAATTTTTCTCGCCTCCAGGCAACGCGAGCCTCTGTCATCAATCCGCGCACGAAATCCTTTCGCTTGTTGTTCAGTTTTTCCTACAAAGATCGCGACCTTCGCGAGTACGCGCGAGACAACGCGGATCTATGACCCAGATATGAGAGCAACTAGTGACGATTTCGGATTATCAAGCGCTTTGAATATTCACGGCTGATCACGAAATTATTCAGACCTTTGTAGAAAGCTTTTATGAATATATATGAATATTTAGTAATCCTCTGTAACTCGTATCTTTTTGTAGGTACAAAAAAATTTATGTAACGAGATGTACAAAGTAACTCAAGTAACAATGAATTTATAATTTTGGAAAATTTCATTCTAAAGGAAACGATGTACGCCGATGTATGAAGTTGACAATCGCACGCTGTGATTAAAAATGAAATTAGACTCAAAAAATATTGATATATCGGCGTGTGACTTCAAAGAGTCGCGCGGTTATTGAGTGTAATGTGATTACCATTATTCTATTGATAGATGTCAATTTATCAAAATTTAAAATTGTAAGACATGTAATAAAAGTACTTAAACAGCTAATTCATTTTATCAATGTTTAGTGGCACCATCTTTAATACTTATTACATACTTAAGATGACTGTCGTGCACTAATATTATATTAGGTAAATTTAAAATAAATTTAAAATAAATATCTTGTAACTTTCATACATATTCTTTTTCAATATGATTGATTATATGATAATGTTTCTCGTATAACGTCGAAATATAAACGAAACTTTGAATCAAATGAAACATCGTGATACGAAACACATAGGTGAAAATTTGCGAGTATCTTACGACTGGTTTTGCATTGACGATAATTTTTAAATATATTCTTCTATATTTCGTATTCACAATCGTACCAGCTGATGCACCGTTTACACCCTTGTTAAACTCATTAACATCGTCTACCTAATCGCGCACCTCTTCTACTATTTGTTTACTTTGTCTGGAGCCATAATTTTTAACCAAAAGAAAAGCAAAGCAGCTAATGTTAGAAAATTAACCAGAGATAATCACACTGCACGAATAATTTAATACACATTTGGTTATTCTATTTTAGATGCAGAGTCAGTGTGTCATGCGAAAAGATTGAACATTCTTGACTTTTTCATTAGTTGAAAACACGTACGTGTATTGCATGAAATATTGTTAGCTCCAAGGTCACTGTCTTTTGACAGGATTTACTAGACTGCGGATTTTTATATAATTTTTTTTTATTTTTATAAACAGATTTAAAGAAATGGAAGCAACGTAGAAATCTGTGTGATATAATTTGGCACAGTAATTCTAATTATCAACATGTAAATCTTCTCAATGAATTATGCAGTTGATCTTTTCGAGTTTAGGAGGAACGTAAAATGATTAAGGAGTATCGATTCGTCACGGTATTCTATTAACACTCAACGTGCTTTGAAGCTTCTTCTTTTATCACGAAATACATCGTCAAACATGAGTGGAAAGGTCAGTTCTTCGTTCGAGCCGTAGAACCGGAAAATTCTAGTTGATCAAAAGACAAAAAACTTTTTCGTGAAACCGGCTTACTTGATTAGTTTTAATTAGTCATCCAGCAAATGCCATTAGATTTCACTATCAGTCGAATTATAATGTTCTTCAGAATTTCTCTCGCATAGGTGCCTTAATTCGATTGAATATTCAGTGAACTACGATTACTTTTTAAATGTGTAAACTTTATAAGTTTCTTTGTCATTTTTATTTTCGCAAAACTGCTGCAGATAAAAATTTAGAATATCCAGGCTTGAAACTGATTTTTATTGAACAAGGACAAAGTATTTGCAACCGTGTGAAAATACCTACTCAATGTGCTTAACTGATTGACAAATAAATAAATAAAATAAATGACAGAAGGTAACTATACTTGCTAATTGTATATAGACAGAAATTGTATTCCAATTTGAAGTAATTATCTGTTTAAATTAACTTGTTCGAAATATCGTGAAAAGGGAGAATTCAGATGTTCAAGAACGTACGAAAGTAAAATTCTCGCCACGTATCTCTGATATATCGATGTAGAACGCGTGTAGAAGCGTGCATCTGATTATTCACATCAACCGTGAACACTTTGGTGCCAACGGAAGGGTTAAGCCGGTGAAAACCTGATACGATTACGATCAATTTAGAACTTCCTTTTTGCTCGATCCTACGTCATTCCGTGGATTTCATTGGTTTAATAGGAAGAAGATTTAACGATCTTCAAATGCGATTCTACGCGCCGATCGACGAATAATTGCGAGCATCGTGGATTTCGTTATTTAACAAGCAACCGACGATAGTAATCGTGGCTGTAGGAAAAGCATATTAGTCACGTTGAAGTCAGCGATTTTTACCAAAGATTAAATAACTTCAGCAGGTGGTGGTGAGTTGTGTAGGTCGGAGTTGAGGTCGACTCATTACATCGAAATGTCATAAGTTTAACGCGGTGGAAAATTAAAATTAGCGACTGGCCCGATAACACATTCCATTGACACGTTATCTCGCTCGTTGGTCTAGAATCCTTGTAATTTATGCACGTGAATGCATACGTGAACGATGCATTATCTGCGAACGACGAGGAACTTGCGATCCTTATCGAAATACACTTTGTAATCTCGATAAGAGTATCAGTCGCGTTTTCTAAACTCCGATCGAAGTATTGAAAAAGATGGTATTGGAATATCATGCATTAATTTATTAAATTAAGTTTAGGACAAATACTGTTTCTAACTCAAAAAAGCAATTAAATGACTGATTAATTAATAATTTCAGCTAGAATGTTTCATTTTACCACTGCTTAACAGCCAATCAATTCAACCAATTGTCCTGATTAACAATTGGCAAACTTGAAAAGCCACAATGGTGAATTTAGATTTCTCTTTAGTATCACAATTAATTAAATTATAATTTTGCTCTGATCTGGAAATATAAATGTAATGAGTTTAATAATACAAGTGTGTACAGTATAGGTATGATATATGAGTTTAATAATATAATATAATGACTCCGTAATAATAAGTAAAGCAGTAGTTCTCGAAAGATAAGTTAGTGAATTACTATGATTCTTAACCAGAAAATAATACATAAGAAGAAAACTAGAGAGATTCAATTTCTGGTTTCAAACCAAAGCTCTCGCCAGTGCTTGACTAGATATGTTATTATGGCCTATATTCAGTTTATCGCAACGAAGATTGAACGTTAACAATCAGAACGGTATCTTAATATCTATGCGATTGCGCGCGCGTGCGAACTGTGTCACGATGAATTACCGGTCACTTTGCTTTTATTGCCAATTACTATCGCAATATTCTCGACATGACGATGATCGAAACTCAGCACGTGCGACTATCGACGCAATGCAACTCGCACGCACGCACGCAAATCACGTCGTCTCGATAATTTCATTGATCTCTCACTCTATCGATTATCTTTACGGAACACCGATGTCCACATTCTTCGGTGAAACAACAGAGATAAACGTCGATATATTCCAAATATTTCGATAAGATTACGCGAAATTCTTACGACGACGAACAGTAAATATTACCGTTTATTTCCTAGTATCAACACGGTGCTATCAACGCAAGATGTTATCTTATAATGTGAGCAGATCGAGCATTGTGTCAAGCATTAAGCTAGCTAATAACGATCGTGAACAGAAGAGTTTCATATTTTAGGAAAATGTTTTCCCTTTATAATTTTTATTTATCATTTCGAATTTTTCTTTCAATGAAACAATCGACGAAAGTCAAATGTGGAATCGAAGAAACGCAAAAATCTAACAGCTCGCGGACTGTAAGTCATCGTGCTTAGATTCTGTTGTCACGTATTTAGATTCCATTATTCATTCAGTTTCTCAATTAATATATTAGGAGATTTAGAGTTTCATAGGAATCACGTGATAAGCAAAAATATACAGATAATCTCAAACTGTAGCACTCGTTGTAATATTTAGAAAATAAACTACTTTTTTAATTAATAATCAATAGATTTTATTTTCTGTTGGCGTCTATTTTACAAAATCTAAATTTAAAATCTAAAAATGATATGACGGATACACGTGTTGGAAATAAAAATGTTGGCAATGTAAGATACAAAAGATTCGTAAGAGGAATTATCTGCGGCGTTTGAAGCTTCGAAGCGGCTCGGTCAAGTTAGTTATTCACGAGCACGTTCCTGGTAGTTGGCGCGGAATATTCAAAGAAAACGACCGATCGATCGACGCTAGTAGGGAAATGTCAGTCTCGTTCTCGACAAAACTAAACACATGGTGTTTCGAGATTTACCGACCGACTTCATTCGACCATATTCTCTGAAACGAAACCTGTCGCGCATCGTTTCGAAAGGACTTCACTCATGAAAATACGTTCTTATTCGAATATCAGCCAGAAACGATTCTCGGTTTTCTCCACTTTCTTTTGCCGCGTTTCTTTCTCTCTGTTTCCTTTCAAGCTGGTTCACACGACGCTCGCGGTTTTCGCAGCCTTCAACGAGAGAAATGCCAGAAATAAGATCCGCTAGCCACGCGGGATAAACACACACAGCCGAATCTGGGCCAAGCCGTTTATATCGTTGGAATGCGTTGTCGCGGCGCGTCTAGTCGCGGGCATCAAGCGGAATAACGCGGCGGTATACGCGCTGCCATTATGTCATAACTCGTAACTCGTAAACCGCGAAACTCTTTTGGCATTAGCTGCCCCGCAGTCATTCGCTTGCGTCAATCATCAGCCATCAGCGTTTAGAACGAACGTCCGTCTCTTCTTTCTGCGTGAGAACTGGCTGCTTTGGCCACACGAGCTTCTGCGAAGCGGATGAACGGAATGTCCACGATCTTCGTTGTTTTATCTCGCAGAATAGAAAGTGAAAGAGCATAACTGTGACAATGAAAATTTTTTTAAATTGTCGATGATTTAGAAAACGATCGATCCATTGAGCAAGCGAGGATTATACCCTCAAAATTCAAAATTTGCATATTTTTTGTAACTAAATTTGATGTACAATTTTATTTTTTCGGCTTGAAATATATATATATATATATATAGCCAATGCTTCGGAGTGTCTGAATTTTAAATTTCATCGCGATAGAACGGACAGTGTAAAAGGAAAATAAATGTTCGACTCGTTGCTCATAATGATTGATCGCAATTACTTCGAGGGAGAGTAGTTGGAAACTTCGACGAGTAAATACTGAAACCAGTAGGCCGTCGTCGGTGTATGCGACTTAAATTGCCAGTTGTCTATTTGTTTCGATGATCAAGATTCAATCATGACGTAGAAGAGTAAAAAAATTCGTTCGCGTTCAGATTTCTCTCGTTTCAAAAGCGTCCGTTCGATCGAGCTCCGTTTCTCGGGACGTTGACACGTTCTTTTCTCCTCAACCACCGATACTCGCCGCCTACGTGTGTCTCTCTGTTCGAAAATAAATACCGACCAAAGAGAAAAAAAGAGACGTCGGCTTGATTGCTTCGACCAACGAATATCCCGTTTGCTCCTCCACTTCGGTCAGTTCTATCCAACTATGCGTGTAGTTTTTCATTTCCGCCGCGCGACAACTCGTCCCCGTTTTGATTTAAAGCTATCGGTGAAGAAAGCGAATCGCGTGTGGTCCAGTCGAGTCCAGCGATGGAATTTTCGTAATTAAAATTCTTAGTCTTTTTATTTTATCACGCGTTCATAAATTGCACCGACGGATGCAGTGGCAGAAGTTAATTACATTAAACAAAAAGTTATGTATTCCTTACAAATGAAGTTATTGCAAAAATTCTTCATAATTTCATTAACACTATCCGATACTGTGCTTTTAGTTTTACTCGAAGAGAGTATTTTCAATTTTAAACATTTCGCGACATAGTTCTCTCTTGAGAACTGATTTTTCGAGCAAGAACGAATGAAAATTCGGCACGAATCAGCTGACCTTGGTCAACCGAGGTGAGTCATAATCGATCATAATCAAGTGAGTTTCTCCTACGCAAAAGTGGACCGGACTTCGATTCGACTCACCTGAGTATGTTTGGATGACTGAGCTTGTTCATCAGTTGAACTTCCTTCAACATGTTTGGCCTATTCGCTGGTAGCTGGTTCATCTTCAGGACCATCACCTGACTCGTCACTTTGTGGGTAACCTAGAAAACCAGACACACAGATGTTGAGAGCAACAATTTATCGCATTTTCCACGCTGCAGGAACGCTACACATTACGTCGAAACCCTTGACCGTTTAAGCGTTTTCTGATGTGACTAACGGTTACTCGTTACGTTACGAAACATCGTGTTTATCGTTGATGGAAGTACGTATTCGAAGTACGACGACAGTTGGATCAAGGTTGTAAATTTATGATTGCAACGAATGCGTAGCTCCGTACGAATAAAACGTCCGAGGATGCATATATTACGTGTATGTGTATGTGAATGCTTATAAGAATCTATATATACGGAAGATTACAGAACGAATCACATTTTTCATGCTTCACAGAGAAGCACCTCAAAACTCAATAAGTCGTTGCCTCGATGAATTTTATGTTATTTTATTATAACTTGTCTCTTTTCTTCTTTCTTTGTCGTAACGAACTTCGAAAATAAATGTTGATCGCCATGATATCGTTGGTTGTCCAAGAAACTTCGCTTATTAGCTACTAAAGAGCTTGAATCTTTATCGATATAACAAGACTTCTTCTCATCTGTGCTTTATTAAAATACTTCCTTCTTGCCGTCAAATGTTTATCATTTTCTCATATCCTTCAACATTTGAATATTCCGACATATTTGTCATAAGACGTAGATGACAAAGATGTTAATTATTTATATTATTGATGAAAAAATAAATTAACATTATCCTTCAATGCATGTCCTTTTTTTTTAATATTGCCAGAAATTTAAGACGTTATAATTTTGTTATATTGTGTAGATAATTTTGTTATATTATGTGCATTATCGGACAAATTTAAAGAAAATTTTTTTTTACAATCACAGTTCTTAGGTTTTTTCTCTTTCGTTTTTAGAAATAGAAAATGTAAGAGAAAAATCTAAAATTAAAGAGAAAAACAGAAAATGGACGTATAATTTGGAAATGCTACTCCCATTTTTAAACGTCTTTTTATTAACATTATATAGACCTTAAAATCTATTATTTAAGTAAAATGTTCAGCACTGGACGACAATTTTTGCTATGTTACGAATTATTACTTTTTTTTTCTTTACTAAAAATTTCTTTTTAGAGTATGCTGTACGATCCATTGTAATCACAGCCTAATCCAAAAACCACTTGAAAGAAGCACAGTCTTCAACGAATAGTTTCTCGATCGTATCGTGATAGGTCGCGGCGTCTTGGAATGCTTCACATTGCGTAAAGATAATTTTAGAAAGCCGAGTGTCCAACTGGAAGAAGTGAGAACCGAGGATAAGTACACGAATAATTCGTCCAATAAGACGAACGAGCTCGTATCTCGCATTCGGCCGAGTTAATTAATAGCTCGGCTAATTGATAGCTCTGTTAACAGAAGTATTATTATTCGCGAATATTTCGAGAAGACTTTCTCGCTGCGAGTGTTTCTACCGCGGGCAAGAAAATTATCTCGACGCGTATTGCACCGTAATTAAGCGAACGACGACGCGATACCAAGGCCCGGTGTTCGCCGTTCCCAATCGTACGACGATATCTGTGCCCACGTTTTCACAGCTCGAGAAGCGCGTGAAAGAACGCCTTCTCACGAGGCAGAGATCTCACTACGTGACTAGGGACGTGGAATGATCGTACAAAACAGCTTAAACATGTACAAGAGAATCGTAGATGTAGTGCGTACGTTGTGAATCGCGTTCGAGGATGCTTTGAACGTTAGTTACTTATTTATACAGGGTGTCTCACATAAAGCTAATCACGTAATTTTCTTCTAAATTATTCGCTATAGAGAGAAATGTCTCAAATAAAACCATAAGATTCATTCGTTTATTCATTCAGTTCGTCGATACGAACATGCTTCCTGCTTTACATGCGAGGGAAGGAGAAAGCATAACAAGGAGAAAGGATAGCGAAAAAGGTAAAAGAATTTGAAAGCAAAAGTGTATCAAAAGATTTTTCGAACAATGGAAAATGACTACGAGAGATTCTTACGGATAAAAAACAATTGAATGATCTTAATTAAGTTTTATGCAAGTTCCATATCTTTGAGAATATAATTGAGAAGATAGAGGATCGTTTTACGAATCGAGGATTACAGAAAGCGGTGTAACTTTAAAATATCGAATCTCGTATGTACAAAGTGAAGGGCATAACTGCACCAACGACAGTGCAAAATTGTCGATAATTCAAGCCATGTGGCTTCACAATTCAAAGCTGGTGGCATTCGCTCGATCAATCAATGTCCAAAACTACGATTTATTGCAATTTCGAGTCAAGTTGCTTTTGCACTTGAAACGTTCGAACAAAATTGAACTCGGATGGTCGAACAATTGGAAGTCGTTTGAGCTTGATACTGCAGCTTAGACAGCCGATTATGAACAACCTTCAAAATTCGGCCTGGTTGATCAAAAATCGTCGAATGTACACGAAGGCAACGAGTGGCGCCAGATTGTAGCGAGACAACCGTAGTGACAGGTTGTTCGTTGTTTTTGCTCGTGGCGCTACAGAGGATCATGGCCGCGCGAGAATTCGTAAAAGTGCGACGAGGCACCCGTTAGCCAGAGTCGCTCGAAGAGCAAATTAAGAGCGGAAACAGGGCGATTTCGTGCACGCGAATCCGTGGCCCCGCGTCGCGCGTTCCGCTTCTCGAGCCGACTCGAAGATTTGAGGCTTCCACGGTGACGCCTGTTCTTGTAATAACATTCTTCTCTATAGCCTCCTCAGGGTCGCTTCGACTACCTCTCACCGTTGCCGCGTCTATTTGCAGTGAAAGAGAGATTCGACTCATCCTCCCCGTTTCTCACTCTCGTTCTCGGGAGAGAGAGTTCCCCTGAAATTTAGACGCGTTGTTGTGCATATCTCGCGCTTCAGATCTCGAGAATGAACATTTCATTCTGATTAACAAAGCGCCGGTTCTTGTACGTTTGTATTTGCATACAGTGAAGAACTGTACGAACGACGATTCGTACAAATTTGTAAAAAAAAAAAAAAAATATATATATAAATGTAAATTATTATATATTAGTACAATACATAAATTTCCCAGTATATTTCATATTTTAAATTATAAATATTAATATCAAGTTTAATAAATAGCTATAATATTAATATTTTTATGTAATAATACGTTTATTTATACATATTAATTTTTTTTTCATACAGTAATTATATCCATGACTGGATTCTTCCGAATTTATGTGTTTATTTATTTCTACTAACAGACGAGATGAACTCTTTGGTACACGCGCAAGCTGGGAAACAAATCGCAGTGTTAGTCGACGGTGGCAGAGATCGAATGGTTCAGAAATGGATGGAAACGGGCCATGGAAATCCAACGAGAAATTCGATCAAGGAAAAACGAAGACGCGCGAGGTGGAAATTCCGCAGGATAAAAAGTCGAGAATATCTAAAGGGAATCTGGCTAGGATTCCTTGGCAGTGGCTGGCTTAGTTGGGTCGCGGCCAAACGATGACGAATACCCCGCGAACCCGCCGGGTAAACACACACCGCTCGCAAATCGAGCGTTTCGCGAACGAAAGAAAAGAACGAACGAAGAGAGCAAAGCCGACGAGAAATCGCTCCCCTCGAACTGACACTTGACTCGTGGAAAGAATAAGCTTCCTCGAACAACCTGCCTGCGAAATCTCGACGCAGAATCGATCAAACTCTCAATCAGCAGCAGGTTAATGAACCTAATTTTTAACCTTGCTAAATAAATCCTCGATTAAGAAAGATACAAAGGGTATTTTATATTCCGTATATTCCATATTTTGAAACATCCATTTCATTCATTTTATGGTGGATTCGTTTGGACTCAACATTCATCGTCCGATGAATTGATTCTAGAATTTCTCTCTTCTTTTTTTTTTTTAATAATAGTTTTTTGTTAGTTCTACTTTCTGTATAAATCACGTACACGGGCAAGTGGCTGTTCAATGTAAAAATTGAAACAGGTTTCGCGCTTTTTCTCGCCGTGCTTCGTATATCTCGAATCCTACACAGTTCAGTAATTTCACGTTACTGTTTTGACCTATGAATAAATTAGAACACGTAAGCTGTATAACTAAAAGATAATACTAAAAGATCGAAGGAAGGATATTCTTCTCAACAACTCTCGACGGTTCGATTGTAGTTTGAACTTGGAACACTTGGAGAGATGCACGCGTGATTTCGTTGCGGTGATAAATAAATTTGATAAATAAATCTGACTCAGTTGCTTAACGCCTCGACATTAAGACTTTCTACTTCTTCGTCCACCCTATAAATATCTTATTCTCAACTTTTTGCTCTTACCCGTACGTCGAAATTATTATAAACTACGACGCGCGTCAGGCTGTGTGTCGTCTTTTACCACGTAAAAGAGATAATATCCGCGGAATCGTTGCCATCATTTTGCCAACGGGACGAAAACTATGCCAAGTGGTTTTCACCCGGCGCGATGGTCGAGAGCAAAGTGTTTCGAGCGTTTCAGAAACTGGCTCTCAAAGCTTCGCGAAAGTCGCCGCCGAGAAATGCCAAATAATTAGCTGGCCCGGTTCGTTTAAATAATTCTCGCTCGTACGCGCGGCACACACGTATTCGCGTGCTCTCCACGCATTCCACTTCTTCCATTGTTATAGCGGACGTGCGGAGAAAGCACGCGGTGATTATTGTACCGAGAGTGATTAATGACTCCCGGCCACCACCAACGCGCAAACATTGTAAACGCTCGACTTCTTCTTTTTTTTTTTCCACGAGTCCCTATTCTTCTCGCTCGTCCGTGCCGTTCTTTTTTTTTTTTT